>NW_021011737.1:0-35821 GCF_003987935.1 Bombyx mandarina | reverse complement strand
TTACTAATGTTAGGAATATAATTTCGACTGTGTCAAAATGTTATTATAATGTATACCTACATTATCTCTTGAAAGATAAATAATGAACATATTTACTTATTTGTTTATATTACCTATGTGAACTCTTAACCTATCTTTTTTATACCTTCATAGCGATAGGTATATAGGAGGATGGAAAAAATGTATTTGGTCTAACTTTACGCGAATGCACATTATTTTATTTATTTTGTTTTTAATTTTTTTAATTAAACTGTATACCAATTAATTGATCCTTCAGGATTTATAATTGTTTTTTTTTCACGATTAAAACCACGTAGAAAGTTTAGGCATTATAGTTGACGCATGCGCCATAGATTATACACTTATGGCATGCGCAGTACACATATTTTGTATACATTTATTCAACTAATACAATTAATTAAACAAAAAATGAGTAATTTCGAAAGAGAACAAACGTATTTTATATAAGAACAATCGAAAATGAATATTTACGAGTAATTAAGGACGAAAAAATATTAAAAATTGCAATCGAGGGGCTAACTTTTAGATATATTTTTAATATTTTTTTTAAAATAAATAAATGGGGAA
Source organism: Bombyx mandarina (assembly GCF_003987935.1). The sequence goes on along the minus strand of NW_021011737.1, from coordinate 35,233 downwards.
CAAACAATTATTAACAGTGAACAATCAAGAACAAATGATGAACAAACGAATTAATAGAAAATAAGTAGACAACAGGAAAAAAAATTTTTTTTGAGGGGCTAACTTCATTCACCCAGTGCTTCCACTTAAAATTGTTGTTTTACCCTAAATTTCTTAGAAATTGTGCCTAAAAATCTGTACTATATTTTTTTTTTAAATTTTCTAATTTCGGACGAAGAATATATTTAAAAAAAAAAACAATCATTTTTCTGTATTTAATAAAGAAATAGAAGAGTGAAAAGCATTACTATTTTTGCAGCACTGAGCACGGCACTTGTAGGCTTCTACACTGAGCAGTTGTTGGCTAGCATTTTTAACTCAGTGTGAAGTATTACCTTAAGATTTTAATCAGTTCAACTTCTATATTTCAAAATGGAACCCCTAGTAACAGAGATACTATCACTTATTGTTTTTAAAGAAAAAAACACCATGATTCTTTGAAGCTTAGCTCCTACATTATTTCAGTTAATTTCATCTGATATTCTTCTTATTTATTCTTCAGCATTAACCAAAATACTTGATTTCGAAGAATTCCTGACTTCATTATTCGCTATCATATTTTTGCAAGATTTTGTGCCTGGTATCTTAAGATACTAATTTTTAACATCCCTTACAACAAGTGTAGTTAGTACTATCCAAAAGGTAATTTGGGAATTTCCTCAAAAAGATTGAGCTATCTACTATAGAATAAATAGTGTAGAATAAATAGAAATAACATATCATAACATCAGTATGTTATTTCCCTAAATGCCGGATTTATTTTAAAAAAGCCTTGTCTTACATAAAATACCTGAGAAAGCGCGAAATTTCTAAAAGTGAAAACACTAACTGTAAGTCTAAGCATAGATATAATTTTTTTTGGTACAATTTTTCCTTATTAGGAAAGGCAAAGGGATCTAAGCCTATACACTAAGCATAGACAACGCATACTGCAAAGGTTTTTCTTTATTTTTATTGTGGCTCGCACGGTTTGTGTATTAGCCAGTGTCAAGATTTTTTCGCTGTTTTAATTATTTACAGCTTAAGAATAATAAAAAACGATGGAAACTGTCATTATTAATTTACGATTATTAATATCAGAGTAAGTATGAATTAAATAAGCAGCGTGGGACGATATTGATAAATTAGTTTGAGAAAGTAATATCTTATACCTTTAAACGAGCAATTCTTGTATATTAATATATATTATATAATCTTAATCTCGGAAACGGCCCAACGATTTTCATAAAATTTACTATACAGGGGATTTCGGGGACGATAAATCGATCTAGCTACGATTTATTTTCAGAAAATGTTGTTTTATTCGTGTTTTCAATAATCAACTTTATCGATAATAAACTTTATGACTCTTCCCGACATCTATTGGTGAATAATAATACTATTAAGCTATTTCAGCAGATGGCGTTGTTAAGCCACCCGAGCCAATGAGTGTTTAGACCAAGAAAATGAATTGTTTATTTATATTATTTAATTTTGTGTCTTTTTCATATAAAATATAAAAAAAATACCGAGCAAAGCTCGGTCATCGTCTAGTGATTAATGTAGTAATTAACTCTGCAAATGATAATATGAAGTGAAATGAAATGAAGTTGATTAATATTATGAAACATGGCATAAAATGAAATGAAATTTTTGGAGGATCCCGAGAAGTTACCTCCAGTGGCTTTATTTCATTTTCCCACATTTGTGCACTTTCACAGAATAAATCACCGTTATTACACGTTTAAACCTGGAGAAACACTAAATAGACGAAATAAAACAAATCACACAACTTCACTCGTCGCGTTCCCGCCAAGAAGCCCACTGCAATGTTATCTACTTAAAATTCAAAACTATACGCTACACTTAAATTACCTCTACCCTCCATAACATAAATGTAAGTTACAGATTAAATATTAATTTAGTGAACATAGAAGTATGTATATTAAATATATATACCTATGTATAGCGAATAAATAAATGATTAAATATAAATAATGAATAAATTTATGAAGATAAAGTCGTCGTGGCTGTCAGGACGGTATGAAACTTCGCTAGAAGTAAATGAAGTAATAGTGTTCTGTGGTATGAAAGCTCTTTTTTTTTTCGAAAGAATAATCGCTCGAGATCGAGTATATTTTTAGGATGTCATGAAGTTGCTCGTGTCAATGTAACACAAACTTATTAAATCTTTTGTCAGTTTGAAGTATGGGTACTAGGGTACCTATGGCTGCCCCTATTGTTAGAACTGCAGGCGTACAGTAAGAATAATAGGGGATCGGGCGGCTTCATTTTAAATATTTTTGTCATGATCTGAGGCTCTGTTTATGTATATAACTATTATCATTTATCATATAATATTTTATTATATTATATTATATTATTATATTATATGATTAAATTTTTTATTATTTATAAATTAGGTACCTTTGGTACCTACCTAGATGTTTTTGTTTTGTACCTTTGGTATAGTTTTCTATTACCATAACCTTTATCAATTTTAATATCATAGCTTTCAGTTGCTTAAATGAAACTATATAGGGTAAATATATGAAAACTAGTAAAAATATTCAGCAAAACGAAAAGGAACCATTGCACTTGACAAAAGAAAACAGCCGACGGATTATGTTTTAAAACATGTTTTTCGTTAAAATTAAGGAATTTGTTAAACATGTCATACGATAATCTTATTAAGTAATAATCATAAAATTCTGAAAAAATAAATAAATTAGCTAGTGTTGGCGATGTTCTTTTTTTGTATTAAAATACGTGTGATTCAAAAGTTCTGAACGTTAATGTATATCATATTGCCATAGATTATGGCACTTAATATATTCGAGACATATTGCTGTATAAGCTTCGTTGCCTTTGCCTGTTCAGTGGAACAAACAAAAGAAGCTGTAAACAAGTGATAAAATTTAAAAAACAAAATTTAGAATTGAGTCGACTAGTATCAAAGCCGGCAATGTGACTTTTGGACAATTATTGGTAAATCAGAAAAACGAATTATTGACTTTGTATTCCATTGGCAGTCACAAAACTCTTCTGAACGACATTTTAGATAAATAACAGGTTAAGTATTAACCTTTATTTAATGCAGGTTTTGAACCGTATTCTTTGAAGGAGACGATTATATTCAAATCAATCTGTATTGACATATCAATAACATTTTTTTGTCCAAATGCACAGATTGCCACCTTTGATAACAGACGACTCAATTATGACCGTAAAATAATAAACCGTGAATAAATAAGAATTATATTAATTTAGGTACATACCAATTAGAATTATTAGTCTCTTTATACTTTTTCTTTATTATCTTAAAAAATTGCCTTTTCTGAAAGAAAATTACTTTTGTGTAAAGAAATTTAAAAATGGTCTATTTACATTTTCCTTCGAACCTAACCGAGGAAGAACTAATGCTACAAGCTAAATACCAGAAACTAAAAAAAAAGAAGAAAGCTTTGCAAGCCCTTAAGGCACCAAAACCCGAACCAGAGAAGCCAATTTTACCAAAAAGGCCTACAGAAGCCAGAGATGCCAGGGAAATAGCTAGAAAATTGCTTAAAAGTGGTGCTATTCAAGCTATTAAAAGTCCTCCAACTCAGCCACAGAACACCACTTTCAAAAAACCACGTGCAGGTAGATTGTTATTTCAGAACACTTTAATTTGATATTTTTTTCAAAAACGTAGATAAACGATAAAAATGTAGTGTAAACTCAAATGATTCTTGGTTTTAGGTCGAGAAAGGAAATTAAGTGGTTCTGCTGGAGTACCTGGAGGTGTTGCTTCATATCAACCATTCAGTGCTTCACAAGAACCTCCACCTCAAGAAGAGAAACAAACTCCAAGAGTTAAATATCTTTATGACTCTTTTGTCACTGCCAGAGAAAAGTAAGGCAAAATAACTGATAACTTTTCAATTCAATATCAATTTTGATATTCAAATTAGGTTGGCAAAAAAAAATTTTAAAAGTTATAAGTTCAAAACTTCTACCACAATCTCTTTGGCGCTGTTTGTGCCGGTTTTGATACTTAAAAAAAATAGTTTACCGTCTTTTTATCTAGCGTGTTTATGTCTGATCATATTGTATCATTGTGTCATTGAATGTATTGTTCAGAAAAAAATTGTGTTTGTTTGTATGCATGCATTGTAATTTAAAAAAATAATGTTAAAACTTTAATACATTTTGAATTTTTTAGTATAAAAGCAGATAATATATACAAAAAAAACACAAACTATGAAAAAAATTTATGAATTTTGTGAACTTAACACATTGTTAGTAAAAGTAGCACAAATTCAGTTTAAGCACTTTCAGTGTGTGATTTTTAATGTCAAATGAAAAAACTGGCTCAGGCTAATAAAGATTTACTCAATGCAATAAAAAAAAGATAAAAGATCAGAATACTACTATTTATGAAATAGTTGAAGAGCTAAGACTTGACCACAAAATAGTTTTTGCTCATTTGGAAAAGTCTGTAAATACAAAAAAGTCTGCAAATACAAGGAAGCTTGACATTTGATCACTATATGAGCTCACTGAGACAAAACCAAATCAAGCATGTACACATTTGATAGTACACAATTTGGTAGAAATTTCCATTGATTTTAAAAATATTGACCCCTAGTTGTGAAATGTGGATTGCCAGACAACAAGAACATGCGAAAACTATCAGTAAAAAACAATTAAGCTCTACAGACAATAGCAAAACTTAAATAAACTCACATAAGGTGATGCTGAAGTTGTCGTGGCCTAAAGGATAAGACATCCAGTGCATTCGTATCTAGCGATGCAACGGTGTTCGAATCCAGCAGGCAGGTACCATTTTTTGTAATAAAATACGTACTTAACAAATGTTCACAATTGACTTCCACGGTGAAGGAATAACGTCGATAAATAAAAATTAAACCTGCAAAATTATAATTTACGGAACTACCGGAGGTAGCACCACCCTGCCTATTTCTGCCGGGAGCAGTAATGCGTTTCGGTTTGAAGGGTGGGGCAGCCATCGAATTATACTGAGACCTTAGAACCCATATCTGAAGCATTTACATTGTAGATGTCTGTGGGCTCCAGTAACCACTTAACACCAGGTGGGCTGTGAGCTCGTCCAACTATGTAAGCAATAAGAAATAAAAAACGCTATGTCTATTGTGATATTGGATGGGACTCTTTCATTATAAGCTTTTACCACTGGCCAAAACGCATCATTTTTAATATTTACTGCCAACAGCTGATGAGAATCAAGCAAAAAATAGAGAAAAACTCAGAAATAATATATTTCAGTACTAAAAGCAATTAATTGTAATACACATACATATAAGTATTGAATGAATAAATGTAATTGTTACTTTATTTTGGAGCTCATGAAATGCGAGACTAAACTTTTGTGAATACCTACACCTTATTTCACTTTTAAATAAACCAATAATTATTTTTAGGGACGACAAAGGCTCACGCACCCCCAATCCAGGTGGCAGTACACCGTCTCAATCAGATGGTCGCAGTTGTACTTTACAATTGGTCGGTCAACGGATATCTGAAGAGATATTGAGGAGACGCCTGGCTACTTTTGAGCCCTTTGCATTCATGCCAAAAGATGACAAGTAAGTGTATTTTGAGACTAGTTAGTTGCTTAAATGAATTTGTTTGTACCGATATCTCATGAACCTTTTTTAAATCTAAAGTTTGGTATCTCTCCATAACAGGACAACATCTTTTGTATAGGGTGGGTATTTTAAACCTCTGCCAAGCTACTCTAATTCCTTCAGGAAGTCGGTAAAACCCTTGATGTTGTCGGGCAATTCCAGTTGCTTAGGCATTAATTACCCTGGTAGTAGACATTAGTTGCAATGCAGTGTCCTACACAGAGGACTATCTATTACATTTATAATATACAGATGATACAGATTGTTAAAAGTTCCATGACTTGTAAAGGCACTCACTACCACACATAGTTATCAATCCTTTTTAGTTTGTAGGAATTGCCTCGACTGTCTCACTCTTAAGATCATTGATTTCTTCACAGCAAGCAGGATGATATATCTACTAATGTGAATGAAGACAGTGCCTCATACCATCAGTAAAATATGATTTGCCTATCGATTTCTAATTTCCCTCTTAGGTATAGAGTTATTTGAATGATTCAATTTTTTATGTTTAGGGCTTTCTTAACCTTCGATAGTCCTGACATTGCGTCGCACGCTTTGTCGGCTCTTGAAGGCAACGAGGAGGGCTGGCGTATAAACATCGCGAGAAGACCTCCGCAGCAACAAGGGACTTGGAGTGCGTCGTCTTCACCACGGAATCCACAACCGCCTCCCAAGGACTTGAAACGTACATTATTGACTTATGATGATATATTTGATTAAACAGAGCAGATAAAATCTTGTTTATTAATTTTGAGTACTGTCTTGCCGTGTAAACGATTTCTTCTGATGACGACTATGATATTTCGAATCTTTAACCCAAACTGCTTAATGTCATATATGTTATTAAGCATTGCCATTTATTGTGGAAATGTAGGCACGGGAGATGCATATGGTGCTTACTACGGAAAGAATAGGTACCACTCTTTCTTTTTCTACCAAATCATAAAGAGCGTTTTTCAGATAAGCATGGTTTGGTAGGTGAGCTCATAGAGCTGGGAGGACTTTCTAATACTGGCCCTAACAAGAGTAGTGTTTCGCTGAATCTACCACCAGAATTGAATAGCGACCTACTGCAAAGATCCGACAAGAAATTCAGTGGGTTTCTATGGGATAGTAATAAGACATGATAGTAATATCTTAACATCGAGTACTTCGCCATTCAGAAGCATAGGCCAAACTAGCCTTATGAAAGTTCAGGGTCTTACTTAGATAACGAAAATACTCTAGTGGGTGTGCTTAGCAAAGGCTTGTAATTTTTAAGGCGGAAGGGTGCGTGATGATCAGCACACAACTCTGGTTCGAGGTGCACAGTAACTAATTACTTCCACAATAGTTCATAAAGTCATTATACGATTACGTACTCGGTAATTAATACCACCCCATCCTACAATCACTGAACCACTAAATATTGATGCAATACTTTCGAGGTAAAAACTGGAATAAAGTTTAAAAGTATAAAGTTATTTATACTCGTTTACCCGTTTAACGTTTGGGAAGATGTCCCACAGATATACTTACAGCAGGGGCCCTAAACAGTATTACATTCTACTAGCGCTCATGATTGTAGAAAGTACACAGTAGTTACAATACAGGTGGCGTAATCTACGTCATCTATAGTAGCATCAGACACCTCGTGGGTCGTCAGACTTTTCACTCATCTTCTTAATGGTTACTGCTGAGAATCGTGATTCCCTAACACTTTTTCAACAGTCTGCCTCCATTTCATACGATCTGCTTAGTGAAGTGCGGCGTTGACTGGTATATCCAGTTGGTTGGATATCTCATCCGTCCAACGTGTTGGATTCAGACCTCTTGGCCTTTTCCCTTCCACTTTCCCTGCCACCATCTGTGTTGTTCTAGGTTATCAGGACTACTTTTGGCAATCTGTCTAAAATATCGCATAATATGTTAAATGCAGATTGACGACATGTCACTCATTTTGAAACAAAGAAAAAAGAAACAATTCATAGCATTGATATAACCTAAAATATCAGTCATATACATCTCAAATCTACATTTTTAGTAATTTTTACCACACTAGGTATGTTGACAGTGTAGGTTTAAATGAAAATTCATTTTTTTCCTTTATAACAATAGAACTACGAAAGGAAAAAAGGTGGAACCAAAACCACTTGCTTGTTGTAATTCAGTTTAATTAAAGCAATTAAGCTAATTGCATGTTAGTGACTCTCATCATTCTCGGAACCTTATTAATGATTACTCATTGCAGATTACTCATTGCAACTGTCGTACAGGCTACGTAAATACGTATTGGACTGCCTACATACAATAACTTAGTTCGACGACTGCAACTGAGCGCCCCTCACATTCACTCTTGACCTTTCCTTACTTAATATTCGTGTGCTTCTGTTTAAATGAGCAAGTTTCTGTATTTCTAGTCTGTTTATAACAAAGTGAACAAAGAAACAATGGCGCATCAACGGAAAAGTTTGGTTATTTTTATATTTCTCACGGTGCTCGTGTTTGTGTTTGCGTTGCCGAGAGACGCAACCGTCTTTGACAGCCAACACTCTGAGGTGGCAATCGAAAAGTCTACTCCGAAAATAGATTCCTCAGGTATGTATGTACCTTTATTTGTATTGATTTAATTATAAAAAAATGGATGTCATAAGTTATGTAGATGTTATGATAACATTGACCTAAAATGCTCTATCATGTTCTGTTGTTAAGTAGTAAGATAGTCTAAGTTGGTTCAAAAAGCAAGAATGCAATTTTGATTGTTTAACTATCGTTCAGTAAAAAAAGTAGGCCGCTTCGTTTTCCACAGATAGGTATTCGCTATGATTGAAGTTGAAAAATGTTTTGATTTATGTACCGTTCTAAATAAGGAGATCAAAATATACGTGCGTAATAAACAACACAAGAGGTCGAATTCTCATTGTATTTTGTGACGGCTTTCCCACTCTTCAAACAGAAACGCATGACCGATCCGTGTGGTGGGATCCCTGTGCGAGTCCACAATACGACCAATGATTACTACGCAAATTTATTTTCAATTACGAGACGACTGATGCGTTTGAGTCAGCTACGTAGCTAGTATAAAATGCTTTGTAATGGTTATGAAATCTCGACATCAGAACCATAAGGTTATCTTTTTTTTTAATAAAATTACTTTTGGAAAATATCGTTTTCGGATTCGGTTCGGAAAACCAACACATATATTATGTTAACGTGGGCCTATTTTTATCTTAACTTTACAATAGTATAATAGATATATGTAAGACATTTACCAAACGCACATGGTGCTATGTGTGAAAGTATAGCTATAAGAAGAAAACATGTAATATACATACAAGTACAGTTATAGACTAGAAAAAAAAGCCCAAAATATTGGCACGCGTTCACTTATCGGTGGAAGGCATTGTATAGACAATGAACACGAAAAAAATCACAACATATAAACCAATATATTTAGATCTCTAAACGGGGAAACACCAGCAATTAATATAAGGCTCGTACTACCTAACGTTAATAAGTCTATATTAATTTACAGATGTTAAGATTCCTGGGCGGATATGGTGCGAGTTCGAAGAAGCAACAGAGACTGCGATTTGTCAGGAACATTGTCTTCCCAAAGGCTATTCTTATGGAATATGTGTTAGTAACACTTGCAGTTGCATTTAAAAAGGATACATTTTAGTTAATGCCAAATAAAATATGTATAAACATTGAAGCATTTTATTTAAATCAATAAATATCAACAAAAGTTAGAACCATAGGAAATTTATGAAATATTGTATGGGGCTTAATGCGACCCTGGTATGTCTATTGTGAATGTTACAATGAATGAATACTTAGCTATTAATTATATTGTGCGAATACATGCGAATGCTTATTAAATAACATTTGGTACTAAGTAATAAATTAACAGAGACGTAATCATCGTTTAACATGACTTATTTCTTTAAAGTAATTGTTTATTCATTGATTTGACAAAAGTCTATAATGTTAGTATTATTTCTAAACAAAAACCACATTCTTTAGTAAGAAGAACTAGATGTACATATCCTACATAAACTATGCAGAGTGCAAATAAATTTCGCAAAAATCGAACTGTAGGCTTTTGTTGTGCAAAGTAATGTGTGTCGGGTCAATCACCTCATGGTGATTATATCACACACGTGAACTCGTTTTGATACTTGAGGTTGAGTTCTCTGTTTTATTGTTTAATAGCTGCTCTGCTCTGCAGACGATTGTTTCACTGCAGACATAGAAGAGATAGTGGTACCTAGCCGTGTTCATAATACCTTATGGTAAATTAGTATGGGTGAACTTATATTTTAAGTGCCTGCTTGTTTGTTAGTGTAACCTAAATATGTTATCTTGAATTATTGCTATTCTTATTAAATCTATGTGTCTAACTTAAGTTGAAAATTTGTCTTTACTTAGATTTTTCGCATAGTTCTCTTGAAGTGAATTGTTCAAGAGCTGGTATTTGTGCTTTATTGTGTATTTTATCTGAATAGATGAGGTCGGTTTCTTTCTTTATTTGGCTCCAGCTGTAATCGACGTCTTCCTTCTTAGTCAATCGGGAGCAGATCACGAATCTAATGACGTATCTATCCCTGTGCGTTCCGGCCACCATAAACACTTTCTTTTTTTGCGTTATGTTTTCCAACAATTGTCGCGTAATTGTGTCACCGTCTTTCAGTCTAAAACAGACCAATGCCATAGTCGGTTCGGGCCCAATCACAAAACGTTCGTCCGCACGTACCAGTTTTGCAAAATACTGTGCTAATTCTATTTGCTGTCTGATATGCGTTTTCAAACCTTCAGCACCATAAATTCTCATAACTGTCCACAATTTTAAGGCTCTAAAGCGACGGCCTAGTGGCATTTGCCAGTGTCTGTAATCTGGGATCTTGATTGTCGTTTTTACATCATCCAAATAAATTCTTTGTACATCGAATGCTCTCGTTATATCATAACCATTTTTAACCCACATAGCAGAGCAATCGAAATTAACCGGTAGCCACTTATGTGCATTCGTTACGAATGATTGAGAATGTTCAATACCTTTCATTAGGTGTCTGTATTCAGGACACAAAAATGCTGCTCCCGCATAGGCTGCATCTACGTGAAGCCATATATCTTCCTCACTACATATTGGCCCTAATTCATGTAAAGGATCGAATGCACAAGTTCCAGTTGTTCCCAGATTAGCGACGACATAGCAGGGTATAAGTCCTTGCGACTTATCTTCTTCGATTGCCCTTTTCAATGTTTCTCCGCGTAGGCATCCATCAGCATCCGCTTTCAACAGTTTCATTTTCATAGAACCAAGTAAGCCGGCTTTTTCTACTGACGAGTTACATTGGTCGGATGTATAAGCTACAAGTTTTGCTTTTATCTCGTTTTCATCGAGATCTGGATTATTATTCATGAAACGGCGCACAGTTTTATCTTTGGCTACAAGCAATCCAACTAAGGTGGCTTCGCTCGCTGATCCCTGAAAATTTCGACACAGCGTTGAATATCAAATTGATTATGTCAATTAATGCAAAACCATATAACTATATTTATCAAAATGATAATAGCAATGACACTCACTTGAATAACTCCGCCTCCGGGACCCGAAGAGCAATTTAGAAATTCTTCAGGTAAATCTAGTAGCTTACCAAGCCAATTCATCGTGACCACCTCCAGTTCTGTACACGCAGGGCTAGCCATCTACGATTTATATATAAAAATATAATTTATTCAAAATATTGTCAAAAAGTATGTACTACGTAAATAAAAATAAAGTGGATTAAAACTTACCCAACTAAATCCCACAACCGCCAAGCCGTCACTAAGCATATTTCCTATAATACTCGCGAATGAGGAGCCAGAAGGATAGAATGCATGGAACTGCGGAGATTGCCAGTGTGTTACCTGAAAACGAGATTTAATTCAAAATTTTACCTAAATTTAAAACGGATACAGTGTTCAAGTCAATTCCATGTTAAATAATTCGTTATTAATTTATATCCAAACCGGTACCTACATAAAAACGATATGATTCCTTAAAATTTTCATCATCTTCATTCACTCTTATACGAATTCGATAGAAAGACACGTTTGCCACATGACCATACATACCAAAAACAATAGACATCTAAATAATCAAATAATCGTGAAATCTTCTCTATAGAAGCAACAACGATCGATTTATAGAAACTTATAAACAAATATAGACTGGAGCTACCATAATGTGAATGGTGCTCAAGACAAGGAGTTTCAATTGCACTGAAGTAGTTTTCGTACATAGTGAGATAAGGACACTTCGTATAAATTAACTGTATGATGTCCTAGAATAGCAGCAACCTATTTCTTCCCGTGGGTATCGTAAAAGGTGACTGAGAAATTCGGAGAATGGGCAGAAGCGTTCTTTTATTATTATACCATTGTACTACGATCGCTAGCATTTATTTCTGTATTGCAAACCTGCCAGTTACCACCATCCTGCTCACTTTTGCCGCGATGCACTCATGCGTTCCGGTCTGATAGCCCTTATAAAATACCTGCAATTGGGACTCGGACCTTGTGTCTGAACGCGGATGGCGGTATTTACGTTGTGTTGTCTATGGGTTCCGGTAACAGCTTGACACCAAGTGGGTCGTCTGCTCGTTCAGTCGTCTCGGATTCTTTTGACTGAAACATGCTTTGAAACAGGCATGTTTTGATCGAAATTCTACCACCAGAACAAAAGATAGGGGGAGACTTAAGTGAAAAAAAATTGCGTGTAATGGCAACCAGGCTGATGGCTTTTAACGGTAGCTTCTGATTCGTAGCTGACCTCAGAGTGACACTGGAAATATTAAATACAAACAGATGTCTTAAATTTATTTGATTGATTTAAAATAACTACATGCAATATCTCGCATTTAGGTGTCGCATTACAGTACTGTACAAAATTGCATAGGAAACTAATACACACAAATTTTACGGTTTAATCTTGCGACGTCCGACCGTGCGTGAACTTCACTCAAAACGGAAAAGTATTCGAAGTATCGCAAACGAAATTTGTAAACGCGTAAATAAACGGTAAAAGAAATTTTAATTAAGCGGCTCGCAAAAACTGAAGAAAACAAGTACTTTCTACTATAGTAAATGACATGACTCAAGCAACATCGGGTATATTATAATATGTATAATTTAAAAACGACGGTGCGTTTTGGAAATCTACAATTGAGGCGTATAAAATCAAAGGCAGCTAAACGCCTTTTAATGTAGTAAAATGGATTAACTATGGCGCCATTTTGTTTAGTTAGATGGACACGCTTTAGTATTTTCATGTTATAACAAATACAGCTAAATCTCTAGCAAATTCAGTTATAAAATTTATTTTTACTCTGTACTCAAATATAAACGAAGTTTGAAGAAGTATCATTTAAAATTCAGATTATTAGTAATATTCTCATTCTTTATAAATCTGCTTTAAAATAAAGAATATCGTAGCTACCCGAACAAAGTTATTTTAGCTTCTCAAACTGGGAGTGTTGCTAACACTGGCCCTATCAAGAGCAGTACTTCGATGGATCGGAAGGATCCGTAATGACGTGTTTAGGGCCGATTTTTGTAGTTTACCTGAATATTTGATAGACTTGGATTTCGTTGCCTTTGATTTTATAGGCCTCAATTAACAACAATTTATGGACCGGAGAGCGACACAAGCAATACTTACAATTATAAATACAAACAAGAAACATACAAATTAATTTAATCAAACTTACACCCGGCATTATTGATTGATTGAAATCTTTCATTATTTCTTTCCAATCCTCCGGTTGTTCGGGTGCACTTTCAGGCAGAGCTCTTAACAAGTAACCAGGTTCAACAGACGGCAAAACATCACTGAAAATAGAAGTGTGTTATATTAATTATCATATCAGTTACTATTAGATCGAACAATACAATATAATTCTATAGTTAATTAACTTTTAAATTGACATAGCAACCTACGTTTAATTAATAAAACTTCTTATTTAAAAAAAAAAGAAATTGATGCTTAATTACCTACTGGCTGTAGGGCGTGTGGCAAGTTCATGTTTATGCTGTGACGTAATCATGAGTTTTGTGTTTAAGGAGATTTTTATTCTTTTTGATGGAGAGACATGTTCGCGGCCTACCTAAGTGGCTATCGGTCTCCACAGATATCACAGTGTGAATGTCACGAGCGATCTTGATATGAGATCGATGACTCAGTAACATTATAAAACTCCAATAATACACCAGGTTCTATTGAATAACGACTATCGAATAAGAATACTTAAGTGTAATCAAAGCGTGTAATCGTATAGTTCGATATGAGTGAATCGGGTGCATAGCCTTAGCTATTAGCCCGCGGAGACTACTACATACTCGGACGATTATACAGTGGTAAATCATAAAAATATTCAACAATATTAAGTATGACAAAGACAAACGAATGCTTTATCCAAGCAATAGAAGGATTTTTTCTGTAATAAAACGTAAACGACCCTGCAGCGGCATGCGTGACTGCATGTAATCAGTTTAATAATTAGTCGTCTAAAGGAAGACTTCGTGTGAATGCTAGATTTTTTAAGATTGTAACATAATTGAACATGTGCTAGGAATGCAATTTTGTGCCTGTCACTTTAAACAAATATTTATTTTAGCGCATTGTGATTGACCAATTTCATTTATTAATTTTAATACTATATATAATGATTATATAATTAATTCTAACACTATATAAATATATAATATATTTTTGCCACAAAGGGGCCATGCGTTCCGATCTGAAAGATAGGGAAATTATACTAATACTATGTACTTGACTGGGTGGCGGCATTCACCTCACGATGTCTATGGCCCAATTAACCATTTTACACTAGGTGGGCCGTGAGCTTGTTCACCCAATAAACATATCATATAATTATGATTTAAATGAAATAATGTTTTGTTCATGTAACCAGACTAAGTAAATAGCAAAAATAAACATGGATTGCAATTATTACAATAGAATGTACCTAATACGTAATACAATTGATAGTAAATTTAATATTAGTGCAAAGTTATAAAAATATCGTCTTTCAAATGTAATTTAAATAATGTAGATTGGTTACGTAAAAGTTAAATAATACGTTTGTAATCGACAAATTAGAGATTCATGTATTGTACAGGATTTGAATTTTGGGAAACTTTGATTAATTGATTCATCAGTTCAAAAAAGAAATGTTAAATAAAAATTTAATATATCAATAATCGTTATCAAGAGAGAATTAAAACAATTAATTTTAATAATGACACCACTTCAAAAGTTTCCGTGCAAAAAAGAAACTTCGAAATTGGTCGGAAAATTACAGAGAAAATGGTTAATGTATTAAATAAAAGTTTTACAATTGTACATAAAACCTCATGCTTTTTTTTAATTCAGTTAATATTCAAAACGAAATAAAAATATGTTTACTGCTTAAGAAAAACATATTATTATAATCAGAGTCATTAGATATCTTCACTCAACATTAGATACCTTCGTCAATTTCATTAGGAATGTGAATCAAGTGAATATGATAAAAATTTTAATGCAGCACTTAATTAATAAGCATCTTTATGCATTTTTTTAAATATATTGAAACAATTTTTTTGTTGTTCTAGCAATATTAAAACACTATTAGTGATTTGAATTTTAGATTGAATACAATTAACGGTTAATGATCCATTAAAGCTGTTAAGAATTTATTTCAACTCACTAATCCCTTATGTTTTCAGCGTAGTTCGCCAACATATCGATGACTGCTCTGCCGAATTCCCGAAACTGGTTCGCGTCCATATTCAACACAAACACTCGAACACTCGAATCAAATTTAAATCTGAGTCAAATCAGAATCATTAAAAACACAGCAATCGCAATGTGGCCAATGTGTAACGTTAATTCCGAATGTAAGGACACTAGGAGTTGAGAGGACGATCTGTAAGACAATGAAGGTAAGTGCAGGCGGTAGGTGGATTTATAGGTGCAGCTCAGCTTTCTACGGCACGCTGTGACCGTGCTTGCCTGTAATTATTCGATCTGACGAAGACGCGACGCTGACATGCGACATTCGTTGTCGGGATTATCTGTAATCAACACTAACGAATTATGGGAATCATTTTTCATTGAATTAGTACGGAAGTGCTTAAAATAATACTAACACTTCGGTCATCAGTTGCAAGAATAGTAAACAGGTACACTTTCACGGCTGGGTTAAATCCGTGTTTACGTGGTGTAACGAGAAGAATGAGCAAAGGTTGGGCTTAAAATTAGTTCCTGTATCGTTTCCTTAATTCGATTAACTTCTATTGATTTGGTGTAAAAACATTTACGGACGATATGTTTTCTCCTTTGTTATGTTTTAATCAGTCTAATTTTCGGGGTTTGTAAGATTTTTTTATACTTCAATTACACTTCATTATTTGGATGTAAAACGTGTCTCTTCACAAGTGCAAAGTGCTACACGTGTGCAAAGTTTATTTTCCTTTCAAACTGATCGGACGTCTTGAATATGGTGAAAATTACGTTCAATGATTCATTTGGTTATGTATGTAAGTTAATAACGTCTTTAAAACAGTGTTAACAGTTACAACCAAATTTTTTTATTAATAATCGATGTAGATATGTGGCTTATTATCTCTTTTATCAGTTTATTGTCCCCATCAGTTAACTATTCGATCTTGATTGATCCTAATTTAGATTTCTATAGAAATCTCTACAATTTATAGTGGAAAATTTCAAACCGTGCTGCATTGCATGTCTAACTACGAAACGTCAAATCTGTATCTTAATACGTAAAGGAAAAACTTTGTATCCCTTTTTACGAAAATTGCACGGACGGAGGCGTATGAAATTTCCCACACTTATAGAGAAAATAGAGAAGGAGTGCAGAATGTTAATATTTTTTTTATATTATGCCTAATAAATACATTAAATTAATAGAAAAAACATTACACACACTACCATGTATTTGACGCACACACGCATGCATACTATTTATTTATTGTGAAACTTTGATGACTTGACGTCTGTGGTCAAATTGAGATTAAATTAAATATTGCTTGTCTTTATTAATATTTTTCTATAGTGTACTCTTGGCGAAATTTGTGATTATAGAAATATAATAGTCTGAAAATATTATCATAATAGTGTACAAACTTATAATTTCAATTAATTATAGTCGAATTTCGATTACTACGGGACCACTAGTTTTAATAAATTGTCTTTACATATTCTCATATTATAATATTTTTTTTGTTGTTAATATTATTTTATCTTGCTTTGTATTTTATTTTATTATAAACACAAAGAAACATAAATCAGCCTGTCTAGCCGTTTTCAATCGATGCTCCGTCATACATGTGGCTATTGATTTTTGTTTGTCTATATAAGTTGAATAACAAGTTCTGATTCACAGTTAAATAAAATAATATTCATTATTATTAACTTTTTACAATAATTAATTAAAATCGAGAATATCTTCTAACGGTCAAACTTTTATGCATTAAACGGACAGTCGTTATCAGAATCCATCCGGCACAGAGTAAATGCTGGATCTCATTGACAACACCAATTGATTTAGCAATTTTGTTTATAGATTCTAGAAACAACACAAATCCATACTAATATTAGGTGTAAACGCGAAAGTTTGTTTGCTACGCTTACCCACGTCCTAATTTGACCTATTTATACAATCATCATAAAATTATGGAAATAATTTTTTAGGGTTACAAATAAAACAGTCGCCCG
Source organism: Bombyx mandarina (assembly GCF_003987935.1). The sequence continues at coordinate 17,812 of NW_021011737.1, read as the reverse complement.
TGAAAGCTGGAAGTATTGGAAGTACAATGTGGGATTATGCATATTCTGCTAACCAACATAGCATTTGTGTGTTATAAAGGAGAGACAATAGATTCTAAACATAAGTAGTCAGAATTGATAACAATTTAGCGATGACGACGAATGAATGTTGATTAGTCAAACTTTCGAAAAATCTTTGAAATCAGGACCACCGACGTTACAGCATAATTTTTTGTATGAAATAATCGCTTAGGTTTATATGAAGGCCATCAAATCGTTTAATAACACAATTAAAAAAAACCTAGGAAATAGTTTACAGAAATAGAATACGAACTTTGCAGAGGTTACAATTCTCGTTAGGCGTATAACTGTAGCAGTGAAGCGCAATAAATAAGATTCTGTTTTCGGTTTATGCCTTGGTTTTAAATGGAACAAAAACTAATATTTTAAATTCTTCAATGGCTTAAAAGATCCTTATTCTATGTAGAAGTTAAAATTTTCGACCAAAGTTCGCAGTATTTGAATCCTTTAATTGTCTTTACGACGCCCACAGAACCATATTGGACAAAACTTATGACCAGACTGAAAAATCTTGCATAAGCTAAAAAAAACATTATAATTTATAATTTTTTTTGCCCTTGTAAGCAGGCGAGCATATGGCCCACCTAATGGTAAGTGGTTACCATCACTCATGGAAGCCCGATACCGAGCCAAGCCGCTGCCTACTTACAGCTCCTTGGCTAATTATTTGTTAAATTTTAAATTTGAAAAACAGATTTCAACGTCATATAAAACTTCTAATGCAATTATACATAATATGTGATAAGGTAATTATACTATTTATTGCTATTAATTAATTGGGTATTGTCGGTTTACGGAGGATTGTATTTGGTTTTATCTAACGAGCACCCTAAAGAGTTGTTTGAGATATCTTCAAAGCACTGCCCGTACCAGCTGATATCATCTCTACTACATGGAAATGCCGAGCTAATCGTATTTTTTTGGCTAAATATTGAGTTTTAGATACTTGCGTAAAACTATTGTATTGTGTAATACATATTTCTCAGAATGAGACTTAGAAAACTTGCTCCCGATGTTGTTGATGCCAGTGAGCTATAACAGCTTTTGATGGGTCTTAAACCCCGTTTGAACTTAAAAAACAAAAACAATGAATCACTAATCTCTAAATATATGTATGTATCAACTAATCTAGTTCACTCAAAACGTGTTGACTATAAGGAAGTGAAAAATATAGACAATAAAATGTATTCGTTTTTTACGAGAACTGGTAAATATCGATTGTTTTGTTTTATCACGGACGCGAATCCACGAATCAATTAGTAGCAACATGAAGTATAAGAATAAACAGTCATAAATAGAATTTTAATGTACTCAAAGCATTCTACCTAAGTTGAATACAGAAAAAGTCCTTGAAAGTTTATATACATCGTTTTTTATGTATTGTGGTCTATTTAAATATTATAATACTTTCAAATAACGTGCTCATTGTAGTTTACGTTCGGTATGTACCAGAAATAATTAACTTTGATTCTATGAATGTAAAAGTGCATAAGCGGAAATTCATAAAAACGTAGTCAAACCAGATAAAAATTAAATATAATCGATATTATATTTTATATAGAAGCTGGTAAATTATCGATATCAGTCAGTTGTATGAGGTCAATTTATGGTAAGAAATCGTAATTGAACGACTCTAAGTTAAGATTTTCTACTCTGTAAATAGTGGAAACACACATATGAGACAAAAACAAGTACAACCAGATCCCAAAAACAAAATATCTTTAACAACAACATCGTCTCTGACCGGGAATCGAACCTGACATCCGTGAAAGGATTGGGTCATTAAACGCCAGGCTGACAAGGCGATTTAAAAGTTTTAGTATTTTTATTTCCCTTTAGGCAGACGAGCTTTTTTTTTATTGCCCTTGTAAGCATACGAGCATACGGCCCACTTGATGGTGAGTGGTTACCGTCGCCCATGGACTTCAGCAATGCCAGGGGCAGACCCAAGCCGCTGCATACCGTTTAATACTCTCCACAAGCCTCTTTTGAAGAAGGACATGTTATAACGCTCGAGAAACACCGTAGAGGGGAGCTCATTCCATAGCCGGATGGTACGTGGCAAAAAAGACCTCTGAAAACGCACTATCGATACATACGGCCCATCTAATGGTGAGTGGTTACCGTCGTATATGGACGTCAGTAATGCCAGGGGCAGAGCCAAGCCGCTGTTTATCGTTAAGTACCTACTCTCGACAAGCCTCACTTGAAAAAGGATGTTATTATGCCAAAAATCTATAATAGTCTATAACCGATGGCATGCTGGGAACTAGTACATCAGTGGGTAAAACCATTCTGCTTATTTCTGCCTCAAAGAAGCCATGCGCTTCAGACTGAAACATCAGCTCACAGATAGATAACAAGTTAATACTAGTATGAACTCTTCTAGTACAAAAAGCTTCAATCCGTTTATACGCTTCGTTAATGTTTGAAATTATCTGTTTTATTGCGACAGTTACTACAATATGACAATTTGTCTTTATTATTTAATATAATTGTAGTCTGATTCAATTTATATTAACTATACCATTACAGTTTCCGTGTTTGCATTTGATCGTTTTGGTAGCAATACAATATTAAGGTTGCTAATATTTTTTTTGTTCATTTAATTTTTTCTTTATTTATGAAACATTTTCAAATGATCAGTGTTAGTAAATTCTAGAGTTTAAGATACATAATAATAAAATCGCTGCACGCCTAATTAATGAAAAATTAATATTAAAGAAATAATACAAATGTTCAAAAAGTGGACCTCATCGCTAAAAGACAATTTCTGGACAAGCACAACAAAGTAAGAATTATTATCTAAGAAAAAAATTGAGGTATGTAAATTCAAATATAATTTGTTATATAAAGTATTTTTATATATTTATTTATAATTTATATAAAATACATGACAAATATGCTTTGTGCCTATTTGGTAATCAGGAGGCAAGATTATATTACCCAGATTTCTTTTGCTACCTACTGGATCTATGCCAAGTAGGGCCTACAACCTGCATGGGTAGTTGGAAAATCCAGAACAAGACCTTAAGTTCCTGGGCGTGTGAGTTGTTGGCCTAAACCGCCAACACTTAAAAGTAACATCTTTTTTAAAAAGACACAAAATTTTAAAAGGCCCTTATAACCAAACATTACGCCTGATCCTGAAAAATTCTAGACTAAATCTGTCGTCAACTGTACGACGGACCTTTCTAGTCTTTCTCTCATTATTAAAACAAAAACAGAAAATTCAATTAGCTCATAAATATTATTTTAATTAAGGTTTCGTATTTCCAACAATACATCTTTAAATATGCTACAGAAAAATAAAAAATACGTTCTAAAAATAAAAATAAAAAAAATAAAATAAAAAAAGTTATCCAAAACGCGGCATATTAACAAGTCCTACGTGCTCACGCGGCCGCAATGCCCAAATCAAATCCGACACTGGCGCTGGTTAGTAGTAGTACCTGTGTTGTAGCTGTCTGTTGTAAACCAATCATGCGTTTCGGTTTGAAGGGCTGTGGGTTATTCAGAAGTGATTGACTTCGACCTTGTTCCTTAGGTAGTACCGATTCAGATTGTGGAATCCATAAGCTTTAGTATTAAAAAGTGGGTCGTGAGATTGAATAGTACTCATCTATGCCAATAAATTAAGTGAAAGTCGAACACAATCACTACACGTTTGTGTACATTTTATCAGACTGTGTACCCTCTGTCATCAACATGATTATCAGCACTCATATGGCGTGTGTGATTTTTTCTTGTTACTGGCATCGTGATGAGATGGACGGTCAATCGGTTATTGGCCGGTTGATGCGGTTGAGCGGCTCGGTCAAGGCGGCAGGCGAGGCGCTGCGGTAACGACACGGATGTCTCCGGATCGTTCGTAGTCCGAGGCTCAAGCGACGTCATTGTCACAATTCATTTCCGTTGTGCAAACATCTTAGGGTAAGGTATCGAATAATTTAAATCACACCACAATGTGGGATTGAACAAAACGCTCGTTAAAGAAAAACAATAATTTATTAAATATATTAAATAGTAATTATAGTTTACGTACGGATTGTAATTCATTGTAAGTACAAGTACATGTTTTATAAATTGTGTAATAAGACAATTTCATAAGAAAAAAAAAACGTTTTTTAAAAGAAATAAAAAATCTTAAATCGTTCAATATGAAATTCCTTCCTGATTCTCAATTAAAAGAATCCTGTAGGTGCGTATATCCATACCGCAATCCGATATTAACGTTATGGAATACCTTTCTGATTTGTCGTTTGAAGGTATAGTGATCGGCAAAGGCGATTGAAAATTAGAGTGTATTGTTAGTTTTAGGTGTTCCAGGCGAGGTTTGAGCGTGCGCGATGTCACACGATACGTCGTCTCACTTCGCAGGATATGTTTGACTTCTGTAATGTTCGTCCCGCCTTCTGCTAGAAGCATGCCCAGCACAATTTTGCCTGTTACCGTTTCTAAAACAATAAGATAAACTATATATGTTTCTCATGATTCAGGCTATTATAAATTAAATATAAATTTTAAATTATTATATTACTAGCGGCCCGCCCCGGCTTCGCTTGGGTAGTAGCGGACGCGATGTAAATATTTTTTTTTAGAAAATATAATAAATATAGTCTATGGCACCCGGCGATAGTGTAGCTTTCCAACAGTGAAAGAATTTTTCAAATCGGTTCCGTAGTTTCGGAGCCTATTCAATACAAACAAACAAACAAACAAATCTTTCCTTTTTATATTAGTATATAGATAAGATTAGCATTAACTTAATAGCAAAAATAAAATAAAATATAAACTATTTAATGTAGATTCATGAAATAACAGGTACCCTGTTCGCGGGCGCTTTGTGTGTACCCAAGATTTCTATTAATGAGCGATACCTATCAAATAGCTAATCAAAGTTACGTAATGTGAGTAAAATAATTACCGATTAGACGATCGAAAACATGCATCATGTTGTCAGTAGCGTTTTCGAGTAAAGCGTGTCGTAAAGCTTTTGTCATTAATTCATTTCTATGAGGTACAGTTAACACTGTAGTTCTATAGCATTCGCAAGCTTCGCCGCAGCTACAAGGGTCCAAAGGCCAATTTTGTACTTTAGCTTGAAGCATATCCAAAGGTAAATCCCAACGCGGCTGCGTTGTTACTTTTATAAAGAACTCGCCAACATCGCTTCGAAACCAAATCCATGAATTCCCAGCTTGCGTGTTCAGGCATATTAGTTGTAAAAATAGTTTATGTTCTTGTGTTTCTTGACTGTTTTCTTTTGGTATTCCGCTCAAAACGATTTCATCATCGATTATGTTAAGACGCCGCACGCAGAATCGATCCTTACTTTTTGGTTCAAAATTAACGGGTATTGCTGGTTCGTCGTCCGTTATATAAATTTTGAAACTTGCCGTTGATGCGAATGGTGATGATACTAATATGTCTACTTTATTAGGCCTGTAGAGAGGACCGGTAACCTTACATTTCCTCAATGGATTTAAAACACCAACTTTTCCCTTTAACTCAAAGACAATATATGTGTCAAAAATTCTAGTTTTGTTATAACCATGAATTAGAAGTAGACAATCTTCTTCATCAACGAAATAAGCCGTATATTTGACATTTAAAAAAATTTTCTTACCATTATCATTAGAAGCTGATTTTTCTACAGTAAAATTGCTTCTTTTAGCATTTAAAATATTGTAACTGAATATTAGTGTCTCTTGGTTTGTCGAGCTAATAGTCACTTGTCTTGTTGAGCTTCGCAGAAGAGGCGGCTTAAATTGAACTGTATCTTTAGGTTTTAGCATAGGCAAAGCTACGTAAAGGTGAATCGATAAAAATAGCATTTGCAAGAAATTAGGACTCTCGAGATCTTTACTGCAAAGTGGAAAATATAGTCTCAATTGATTCATAGCGTCTATAATAATACATGCATTGTGTATTATATCTCCACCCTGACTTTCCTCGTCAACATCACAAAAAAACGAAAAATGCTCTTTTAGAAATGGACAATTATTTAAGATAGCTGAAGCTATTGCAATGCCGTCAGATAAATCAGTTGTGATATTTGTAATGATTTTAGTTGGTTTCTTTCTTCCAGGAATTAAATTCTTTTGTTGTGATGCTATTTGTTCGTTATACCAATCGATCACTATTTTGACTATATCTCTGGATTGAGAACTGACACAGACGCATTCGAAAAAGCAACTGTCGAGAATAAAAACTTTATAACTCTGTAAAATTAAATCTAGCCAGCTCTGTTTGTTTAATCTATTATATAAATTAAAATCGGATAATAGTTCTTGTGTTAAAACTATGTCGGCATTACATTTTGAAGTCACATTTTCTGAATATGCCACAAATTGTTCGTAACTTAAAAGGAATCTAGCTTGCAACACCCACAAATTAGCACCCCGGGAACGAAGTAAATTAATGATTTCTTTGTAAGTGTCATGTATCTCTTTCACGTTTTTAAAATTTTCGTCCACACCTTGAACTCTGTAATAAATAGTAGAAAGAAAGATAAAAAAGTAAGATGACAACAACTTAGCAAGTAAAACTGAAGTAAAACTGACTGAAGCTAATTTTAATAATTAACGCTCAGAAGAAATTTTTGGGCAAGTTAGATGTGTAATACAAAAACGACGTGGAAATCAGAATAGCTTATTTTAAGAAAGAGAAAAAATTATAATAGGTTACAGTTAGGAACTAACAATATTTTTTAAACTTACGAAATTTTCCTAATGTGTTTCATGAGTGGACTGGCAATTCTTCTCATAAAATTAAGGTATGAAACGTTGATCCCTTTCACCTTCACTCCTCCAGACTGTGATGTTAATGTAGATGAAATAGCATGGAATGTATTAGGAATTACTGGATACAATTCTCTTCGAAATCCTTGTTGAAACATCCATGTTTCCAGAAAACTTGTACAAGCCTCCATATATTCATAAAGATTTGATTGACATTTTTGAGGGAAATAAGGATATGGATTGTCTTCAATTTGTACATACGTGTTTGCGTGTAAGGTTATTGGACAGTACGTGAAACAAAAGCTGACTTCAACATCGCATACAGAGCCACAAACATGATTAAAATTCAGAGTTAAGTTACGTGTATATGGTGCTTGACAAAGTATTTTTATTTCGACTGTTACCACAGTATGCTTTTCTTCATTAAGTAATTCTATAACATGATCGATAAATGACACTTTTAGATTGAGCTCCTCTTTTGAAACACATGTAAATGATTCCATATCTGTTTCAGCTTCTAATTTTAATCGGATTATTCGAATGATTTCGGTACCCACATAAATAGGTGGAAGTACTATTCTATTAGTGTCAGCATAAAAGGCGGGAATTTGTCGTTTCCCGACAAAAGTTAAGTTATAGTACGGTATTGTCATTTGCTTGTCTAGGAATAGCAAAGCAGTCGCAACAAATTTTCCATGACCTTTAGGGTGAAATTTTACTAAAAAGTCAACTTTTGTATCTCGATCTAATTCGAATTTGATAGAAGTTTCATTAGTTAACGCCTCTGCATCTTCTGTGCAAAGATGTAATGTGAAGTTAGGATTTAATTTTGTTGTTAATATGGAAATGTATAAATAATACTTGGAAACATTAGTTAGCGAAAACTCTAACGTATTGTTCCCATGAGGATCAAAATCAATTTCAAATTTGTCTACAGAGAACACAATCCAAGGTACTGTTATTACTCCTGTTATCCGACAGTAAGTAATGTCTTTATTGACAGACTTTAATTTAACTCTGGGGTTGTTTTCGTAGCATCTGTTTGAAGAAAAATATCAAAAATAATTAAATAATGCAAAACTTCAAATTCTACAGAGTACTTAAATCCTTAGATACTTACTTTTCATATTGCTTTGTGTAATATTGAAGTTCTGTCGATAAAGAGTTCAGAACTGGAGGACCGAGTAATTCATTTATTCGAAAAGGTAAAAAAATATCATATTCTCTACGATAAACATCATATACTTTAACGTAAACAGTTTTTGTTTGTCCTTCGTGAACGTCAAATTTTGAGACAATTTCTTTTTCATTTCCGTGAGTAGTATATATATCAAACATGTTATCATCTTCGGTTCCCAAAACTTCAATCGAACATTTGGCAGGACTCAAATTCTGAAAAGTCACTGGTACGTATGTTATAGTATAAGATGGCACTCTTGTCATACAGATACTCTTAGGATGTATTACTAGTTTTGGTTCAACTACGTTTCCGGTTATAGGTAAATAAACGTTTTCTTTATTATTAATTTTCACATTGATATCTAAAGAAAACTCCATAATGCAAGGAATTTTTACAGTTATTTCGAAAGTCATTATCATTTTTGGTCTAATTATTCCACTCATAGGTTCAATACTTAGGCCAGGAATTAATGGTTCAACAATGTGAAAATATGCAATTTCTCTAGAAGAGTTTTCGAGTTTTACCACTTCTTTTCGTTCTAAATTTAGTGGAATATCTTTAAATAGTACAAAGGATTGCAAAAATTTTATTGAAAGTTTTCTAGTGAGTATATTCAGTTCCAGGGGTATAATTTTCTCAGTACTGCCATTCGATATAAAATCGACTTCATGTATTTTCGATTTGGAAGGTCTGCAGACGTAAATTATGTCGCAAATTCTACAACTATGCTTAGGAATAAAGCCGTTTTTAGGAGTAATTTCAAACGGTATTTCTGGAGGCAAATCGTTCCAATTAAAATTCACTGGTAGATTAAAATTATTAAGAATTTTAACTGGAACTGAAGTTACAAAAATTTCTGTTCCTGTCATGCCAAACTTTAAGTTTCTGTCTTCTATCATTAATGTTGGGTTTCCAACTTGCAAACGATACTGATGTTTTCTATAGAATTTTTCATTTATTATATACTCAAATATGCTCGTATTATTCCCTTCAATGTACCCTAAGCATAACAATTTTATATTACTTTGCGACGATGATTTCACTTTTACGTTAAAAGTTTTTAGTTTACTATCTGTGTAAAATATTCTCTCATCTTCAAGTAAGGTAATGATAACATCATCTTTAGTATTATTTTTTATGTAAATTTCCTGTTCTCCATAAGTCATTAGGCCAACTCTCCCAAAATCAATGCAATTTGGGGTAATGACAATATTAAAGACATCAAACGTGGTCATTGCTCTCTTATTTTCAATACAAAAATTACCCACTTTCTTACAACTCAAAAGGTCCTCATATGAACATCGTTGTTTGCCAATGATTGTTTTCTCAAGTGTTTTCTTTGTAAAGCGTGATTGTTTACAGTCTTGTAAGTGATCGAATGCTATTTTTTGTCTCAAATTATGTATTTCAATTTCTTTACCAACGTAGGTATACTTTTTATCTTGTTCGTACAAGTTGTGTAATGACGTTACCCTTACATGTTTTGTGTTTTTAGGAAATTTGACTCTTAGCTTGCATGGTATTTCATATATAATATAATTTTGAAATTCAAGGTCTGTTGATTGTAATGAAATGCTATCTTTCTGCTTAGTTTCATTGCTATCCAATGGGTTGGTTACGTAAAAAGTTATAGTATTGGAAACGTTCATACTTGATGGTTTTGCGATAACATATAACTTCCTAGAACAATTGGGTGGTATTGAAATGCATTCTGGTGTTACTTCAAAACCAACAATTTTCTTGTATTTTATCATGACTGTTAGTACAGTGCATTCATTCTTCAACTGTATACATTTCTTTGTAGACGTATTTATAAATATTTCACCAAATTCAATTGTATTTGGGTAATGAGTAATTTTGCAATGTTCATATTGTCCACTTATGTAATATCTCCCTATTTCAGAATGTTCTTCTTCTAGACAACACTGTATTCCGTCGGTACGAATCAGGTGTAGGTCAATCACAAACCTGTTATCAGTATCGTTTATTTGTTTGACTTTTGATATTGATTCGTTTCTTGGTGCAAAATTTATTTTAAGGCTTTGGCTGTCTATCTGGGTGATACTAAATGTTCTATGCGGTGCTGATACGTTCCAAGCATCTTCAAATCTCTAGAAATAGAAAATTTGTTCATGACTACATTTTTACGATTTCGTTGTTATTTTTCATGGAACATATTTTTAATAAATAAAAATATATTCTATTATTAAAATATTTTCTATATAATAATATACTTTTTTTTCTGCCTTGTTATTATAAATGATTAATGAAGTTTAATTATTTGAATTTTAACTACAGTATTATTTACTTATTTAGAGTCTATTGTAGACAAGCGTTTTTAGGTTGTCTACCATTTTATATTTACACATCGCAGTATATATATAAAATTAGATTCAAGCCCTACACCCCAGCAAAAGGTAATAGGAAAGAATGATGATGATGATGATGATATCGCAGTATACAAAACAGTATAAAAACAAAACTATAATGTACCTATTCATAATTCTGTTGTAGTTTATTTAATTTATACAGAGTTTAGACATTGTTTATTTGCGTTGATGGGCAAAAAGCTTAGCGGTCGAATTGAAGATAGCCTTTGTACTTAAAAACAAAATGCACCTCGACACATGAGGATAAAGTTTCCATTGCACTGGTATTGGTTGCATCGGTCTTAAAGGTAATCATTTCCGATTAGGGACCGGGGAAATAAACTAGTAGTAGAACTTTGAGCTCGTGCTATAAGATACGACAATTCTGCTTATCGCAAGGATAGCTATCCTATTCTTATCGCTGTGCAATTGAGAAATCTCAATCATCTTATGTCCCAGCATTAATAAATGCATCCTGGCAACTGTCTTAACTTGTTATCGATTGGACATGGGTTTATTCTTTCTTTTACTTCTAAAAGGGTGGTAATGTTACCATTTATTGAGTAGAACATACTATTGCCATGCGAATGATTATTGACTATTAATAAACATAGAATAAGTACTATACCACTAAGCGACCTTCGTGCTTAGTTTTAATATAAGCACAACTGTTTAAATCTACTCCAACATTTAGAATTTTTGTCATTGATAATCCAACAAAACAAATAGGGAATTCGATGACCTCAAATCGTTGAAAAATGTTGTCTGGGTTAAATCTAGTACATTGCATGGTAATAAAAAATAACTAATTTTTTGCTGGTTGTCATTGTCTGACAATGACGTATATTTTGGCGGATGCTTCATAACGCCAAGAAGTTAATCGTTTTTTTTTCTTTAACTCTATGCTTGACAAATAAACAAATCCTATTTATAAATTAAAATAACGTAGTCTATAAGTAAAAAAAAGAAGTTTAAATCTAAGGATAATCTATTTAACAAAGCTAAGTTACTCCTTAATTATCTTTTTTGTTAGATGCCTAGGAACGAAATACCCTTGCGAACGGGATAACCTGCTGGAGTAATATTGTAGATGGATGTAAGTACCCGGGGTGTGTCGTACGACTCTGGTAAATTAGTTCGGGGCGGGGGAGCCCCGCTCGTCGTCACCGCGCCGCCCCGCGAGCGCCGGGGTTTATCAGATTTAGGGGGGTAAAAAATGACTTCTCAATGGAAGGCAGGAGGGCGGCGCGCGGCGAGTGTTAGGCGCCGAGGGGCGGGCGTGGGCGGTACCGCCACGTGGGCTCGGCTTTCAGGAACGCCGCGACGCTCGCTTCACCCGTTTAGGGTACTGCGATCCTCGGCAACTATGTGCAGATTTTCGGAATGAAACAGTATTTATATTTTTAGTGCGGGATGTTAAAAAACGCTGGAGTTAACATTGAACGTGTACAGTGTGTTTTACGAATCTGGTGATGCCATGGAAAATGCATTTGGTGATGTTATGACTGAACGTGAATTGCGACGCGAAGGACCTATGGATGCAGGAGCACTTGACACTATACATCAGCTCGACCCGCCACCCCCTGATGTGTTACTGGCGTTGTTAGCAAGAAATAAGGCACTCGAAGGTGATAATTCGTATTACGCTTGGGTAATTGTTTACCCAAGCGTTTATAATTAACAAGTAACAACTTTTCAAATTAAAAAAAAACAAATAGCTACGGTATACAAAACAGCATGTCTGCTATGTGAAAAACTAAAAAAGCTATGTGCCAAAACTAAACTAGGGGTACATATTATTATTTTCTTAGGTTTTCACGAGTCGCGAACATAATAAAACAGCTTTTATGATTTAATCTCGCATTTCTTATTGTCTTTTTATTATTCCGGACGTTTCGAACAAGTTACGTGGCCCTAGACATGACGAATAATACGAGAATAAACCTTAAAAGAGGTTTTAACTAAGTAAGTTCATTTTTGTTAATCTTCAGACAGCTTAAGTTCAAGGAACTTCAACAAACTTTAACCACTGTCGATGACGTTTTCGACAGCCGTCAACTACAGACGCGATGACTTTATTAGCGTTAATATCGATGTTATTAGCCAGTCGTAAACTAAAGCTATGAAGATTCGAAAGTGCTTGAATTAAACAAATCTTTCCTTTGCTTTCCACTTTCCATTTAATCCGTTATGCCGTCATATAACAAGAGCAAATTTCCACAAAATAAATGAAACTTTCCACAAAGCACTTTTTATTTTTTTTATTTTTATTGCTTATATAGGTGGACGAGCTCACGGTCCGCCTGATGTTAAGTGGTTACCGGAGCCCATGGACATCTAAAACGTAAATGCCGCCACCCATCTTGATACATGAGTTCTAAGGTCTTAGTTTTTACAGTACAACGGCTGCCCCACCCTTCAAACCGAAACGCATTACTGCTGCACGGCAGAAATAGGCAGAGTGGTGGTAACTACCCGTACGGACTCATTATACGTCCTACCACCAGTCTATGCGTCTATACCAGTCTCTTCATTTAAAGTGACAACTACTATTTCAGAGTTAGCAATATCACGTGCACCAAAATGCGTTTTTGAAGGTTCAATTTATTTTAACGGTACAAGAATAAAAACTTCATACACCCAGTCAAACGATACTGTTTTTCTCAATATACTACATGGATTAGTACGACCTTATACCGTAGTGAACGTATTTGAAATACTACTGGCTCAAGGCAAATAGAACATAAATAATCAATAGGTTTGCTCGAATCAAACGATTGAAGCTATGAAATAGGTTTTTACTGAACAAATGGCCTTAAGAAAAACTCTTGTTATATTGACTTATCGTAACGTATTATTTGTTCTTTTTTCTATAAAGACGAAGGCGTAACTTTGCCTTTTGTAACATCGATGTTCATATAGCACGCTACAATTAGCACCGGGGCGGCACGTGTCATGGTTTTGGTGAAGGTTCGCCACGCGCGTCACACCACTGTGCACCATTCTAAGGGTTTACACCCGCACGCCGTACGGCTTCAAATAATCAAGTTAAGTGCTCCTTTCCACTAGTTACACAGGAGCGCCAGTGTTTTTTTGATTTTAACATCAGACAAGAGCTAATAAGCGGCAGGCAGTAATATCGATAATAGAACAAACACTTAGTGAATTATTCAAAGTATTTATTTTTAAATATTTTACTGTGCAAAGATTTATGTTATGTGGTAAAATAATAAAACCACTTATGTACTGGAAATCTTAATAGTTTTACTGAAATGAAAGTTTTAATAAAAGTTTTAAGGTTAGGTGTATTTAGGCTTTGTAGGGTTCCGACATTTGATTAAAGAAAAAAGCCATCTTTCCGTCTCTCAACACTTCAAGCTATAAATTTAATTTGCAAATTTGCAAAGAGATTAAAGGAAACAAAAGGAATATCTGATTAAAATTTCAACAAAAAAAATTTCTATCATGTGTTTATGTTTCGGTATGCTGCAATGAACCTGTTATGTTTAAAGAAAATAGAATGTCTCTAAAGCAGTTTCTTTGATTATCTTTCAAAAGAGTGGTATGATAGGCATCTAGTGGAATACATTCAAAGTGGGTTAGTTTCCATCTTTTACGTAAGCGTTTTAATTACCGTAAATTAAAACGTGAGAAAAGTCGAGCCCTTCATTGTAAGTTTTTTCAGTAAACAAGGGAAGTTTGCGGGGACGTCTCCTATTGTATTAAAACATTAACACCGGAACTGGTCACGTGGCGGCGTGTGCGCGTCCAATCGAAAGTTTCCGGTCATGTGGAATAATACTTTTTAAACTATCAGTGTGTTTTGAAACTCCTTCAATTCTGTCACTGACATAGTGTTACAAGACCGTATGGTTAGGCACTATTAGCATCTCTATATAATGCCGAAATATATGGCAACGCAAACAGCGAAATGAAGCCGTCGACCCAATGATGCTAAATAAAACATTAGTAGCGTCCGTCATCGAGATTATGTAGTACATAATATCTCGATGAGTAGCGTAGTACTTACAGATAGCGCTTTGTACAGCATTAAAAAAACTTGGTTTGGAGTCCAACGACTTTCTATTTGCTTGTTATAAGTCGAACTTTTGACAGAAAACGATCTGGTTGTAAAAGTAGTATTTGGTAATAAAAAGCGATCAAATAGGCAAAGGGAAGAAATTGAACAAATCCTGTTTCGAAGTTTCTCAATAGTCAGTAGGGTAATTAGTAACAGGGGCATTATTCAGCTTCACTGCTGATAGTTTGGTAAAGTGTTAGCCATCAAGGAGTATTTGAATATAAAAACGCAAAACAAAAGGCATCATGTAGGCCCAAACGTACCATGATGCGATTCTCAAAAAGGATGTTAAGCAAAATTATCTTCAACTAGAGGTCCCGCGGTAGTCGAAATTCGACTATAATTAATTGGAATTGTAGGATAAGTTTGTACACTATTGTTATTGTATTTTATACTTCTATAATCACAAATTTCGCCAAGGCTACACTATAAAAAAATATTAATACAAACAATATTTAATCTATTCTCAATTTGATCACAGACGTCAAGAACAAAAGTTTGACAATAAATAGTATGCATGAGTGTGTGCGTCAAATACATGGTATGTAGTGTGTGTAATGCTTTCTTTATTGATTTAATGTATCTTTTATGCATTATTTAAAAAAAATATTAGCTTTAGGGACTTCTTCTCTATATTCTCTATAAGTGTGGATAATTTCATACTCCTCCGTCCGCGCAATTTTCGTAAAAAGGGATACAAAGTTTTTGCTTCACGTATTAATATATAGATTACCATGAATGGACCATTCAGTAACACTCAGAATCTGGTCATAACGTTCCTTTTAAAGTCGTTGTGGCCTAAAGGGATAGGAAAGGGACTTTTAATGGTATCATATCAAGTTATTAGTTAGTGATGAAATCCCGTAGGCGAATACCAATTTCTCACGAAATATTTCCACTATGTATGAACAGCATCATGGAATAAAAATCAAATCCGCAATAAATATAATTTGGGTAACTAATCGTAGGATTTGGAATCGGCATGGGTAGATACCTACCACCACCCTACGTATTCCTGCTGCGAAGTAAACCTGTGTTTCGGTTTGAATGGTTGAAGAGCTAATTGAGATTTTGACTCAACGTCTCAAGGTTAGTGCGAGTAATCAAGTTGTGGTATCGATTCCAATAACCATTTACTACTACGGCCAGGAATTATACAAATTAACATTTTATTCCCGTCATTATTATTAGATACAATGATGTTGTTTATTATTCACCGTAGACTTTCGCTAGTATAGTCTAGTTACGCTTTAACTTTTAAAAAATGTTCACGCTTACAAGTTTGGCACCGCCGCACAGTCGTATCATTCGTTACGGGCGTCTTACTAATTATAGACGTTTTAACTAAAAAAAATTTTCGTAGCTGCAAGTTTGACAGTTGGATCATCCTCTACATTCGTCTTACTCATTATAGACCACAAATACTTTATTATGAATGCTTTAAAACTGTTGTCTGCTATCAAAACATAAAAATGGGCACTCCCGCCTAAAACAATTGATGGAAGCAAAGTTTATGATCCGTTACAGCTTTGCTTGGGGCCGGAGTCATCATCCACTCTGCGGGGGTCGACATCTGTCGGACTGTGACCCCACTTATTAGCCACCCCTGGGCTACCTTTGCCCACCTGATATGACGATTAAGTACTGAGATCCTGATAACTTACGACTCTTGGGAATTGTTGCTATGTTAATTAATTCGGTCACGTGAATTCTGTATAAGCATTTCATGTTGATTGTTTAAATACAATAGAGCCTTTCTTTTTATTTTACTGTATGTAATTAAAGGAAAGTTGAAGATTACAACAATGTTCATGGATTTTTAAGAAACATCTTTACAGGTTAAACTTTCTAATAGTGTTAGAAAGCTTAGTGAAATCATTGATGTACAACAATCGAGGGAAAAAATGTACAATACAATATATTTTATAATTTTATTATAGTTTAGTTTATTTTTTATAATTACGACTGTCTTATTACCAGATTGTCATAATGAAAAATGTAAAAAATATAATACCTATTTTTAAAAAATATTTGTAAAAAATAGAATACCTATTTTTTTAAATCAGGCATATTTTTCTCAGATCCAACGAGTAATCGAAATTAATTCTGAACCGCTGGCTTTATTTGAATGGCAGCCCTCGGTATGTCATAATTTCAAGGATTTTTGCAGAGGGATTCTTTGATTATAGGAGTACAGAAAGGGCTTCTGTTCGTCGAATGGTGATCAACTTTATCCCTTTGTTAGCGTTTTAATCAATCAAAGAAAGCGCCGCCTGTTCGGTTCGGCTTACGAATCCGAATGGTACGACAATACATTTTGATTATCTTTCGAAAATTCGAGTCACATTTTCTAAAAGCACATTTTTCTCAAAAGGCAGTGGAAAGTTAGGAAGACAACAACGTTATCTGTAACGTTGTTGTTTTCCTAACTTTCCACTCTTACATTCTCTTCTAACAAAGGCAGTAATGTCAAATAAAGGGCTCAGATTATCGGATTAGTAAAAATATTGCCGTGCAACATATTCGTGTCTAATCAAAACAATATTGTGTTAAATAATACAATGACTATCGAAATATCCTGATTTAAATGATAGGCGTAGCAAGGTACAACGATGAAAGATGTTATCTAAGTGAGTATTTTTGCTATTTCGTACGTATTAAAAATAATAGTGGGTGTGTAGGGTGCGTGATGGGTAATAAATAGGTAGCTTGCTGTGTTATGAGTTTTATTGATCGCATGTACGAGTCATTTTAATAAACGTATCGAGAATGTATCGTTACTTCAGTTTCAAAGGGTAACAATTCAAAAATATGTTCTGATGAGATATTTAAGTAGTTAAATGACTCATGATAGTTTTTGTGAATATATATTTTTTTTCCATTCTTCTTATTTAAAGATACGAAACTGCTGAGGAGGAGGAGCACCTTTTTTTCTTCTATTTTTATTAAACGATTTATTTTGGTTTATAACCATTAAATTTTTTTGGAAATTAAATTAAATTCTTTAAAAAATGCCTCTAAAAAAACAGAAGAGAAAATAATATAATACATAAAATTAATGTTAACCTTGAGGCCTCGGTGATTGTGATAAAATATTCGATCACTGAACGAATACTAGTAATAATATTATTGAATTATGTCAGTACGTAGCTAAACTTGCCAATCAGCAAATATCAAATCCTAGAGGAGAGCGAGTTCAATAATCTAATTGATACCGTAACTCAGGGTATTAAGGAGCCATTTCATGATCTAGCATTCAATAGTCACGAACCAATATAATGTACTCTCCAAGAAGATTATTTTTTATTTTTTAAATTACACATAAAGGTAGTACCTACCCGCGCTGACACACAATACGCCACATCAACTTTCCAATCAG
>NW_021011736.1:0-72236 GCF_003987935.1 Bombyx mandarina | reverse complement strand
TGCATTTGAACAAAAAAATGTTATTGATATGTCAATACAGATTGATTTGAATATAATCGTCTCCTTCAAAGAATACGGTTCAAAACCTGCATTAAATAAAGGTTAATACTTAACCTGTTATTTATCTAAGATGTCGTTCAGAAGAGTTTCGTGACTGCCAATGGAATACAAAGTCAATAATTCGTTTTTCTGATTTACCTATAATTGTCCAAAAGTCACATCGCCGGCTTTGATAATAGTCGACTCAAATATAGATTAAAAGGCTAGAAGCAAGCACACCATTTTGCTTTTATTACTATTAAGTAAGACAACTTTTAACATGCTAAAGATTCTTTTAGAGATTTCTGAATACGTTTGGTCACTCCAATTTGTGGTAAACTTGCCCCTATTTTGTTTTCCTAGAATGTAATATGCACTTCCTTATTTAGAGAAATTGCGAACAGCGCCATCTAGGCTTCGTTCAATTACATTACGATTTAAGGAAGGTGGGTTTACTCACGTCGCTAACAGATGTCGCTGTGCGATGTTGTGTTATGGCGGCTTAAGTTTAAATTTATTAATTCACCTTTTATATAAATACATGTGAATTTTGTATAGCAAAATTGTTTTTGTATACAAAGCCTTGTTCGTCAATTAAACATAGCTTAATTTGTTTTACAGTGATTCAGTAGAGCAGACAAGCCCACAGCCCACTTAGTACTAAGTGATTACCACCATGGCATTAACAACATGAATGCTGCTACCCTCCTTGAGTCATGGAGTTGAAGTCTGATTTGTATTTTAAACCGGCTATTCAGCTATTCGAACCATAAAATAGACTAAGAACTATTAAGATGGAAATTTAAATGACGTAGAAGGATAGATGAGCTGACAGCCCACATGGTGTTAAGTTCACATATTGAATGTCGTCGTCCTCATTAAGACCAAGTTGATATCCTAATTGCATTGGAATTACGGTTTTTAGGCTTCGCAAGACTGCTTTTAACCCAGACATACCTATTTAAATGTAACGGTAGTACCAACTCTGGCTGGATCACAACAAATACCAGTTTTTTTTTTTTTTTTACTAGTATTTACGCATCACGGTTACTTCAGATGAAATCCATGTAGTAGATATTATTGAATAATATTTAAATCTGCTGGAGAAGATCGAACTACGGCATAATCGCGTCTAGTTCCAACTGCGCCTTACCCATTAGAGGCTAATGATTAGACCACAGTTAGTTCCGCTCCGTTAAGTGTCAATTACAATTAAAACAAACAAAAACATAACGTTGTTATATAGTCACTGGGCATACGTCTTATTGTATGTGTTTGGGACAAGTGTGTAAAACATTTTACTGACCAATAAAATTAAGCGTGTCGATTGCAACACCATTCATTACCGATAGATATTCTTAATAACATTCCATTTGTAATATATAACTGTACTGACATATTAGGAGTTTACACGAATAAAATAGTAATTTGTTTATGTGAACTGTACTGTATAGATTACTGTAATCTGCTTTAGTTAGGACTAGCGACCCGCCCTCGCTTCGCTTCGGAAACATTAAATTTTATTATTAATAGCTGAGTCCCGCGATGCTACCCGCGGGTACTGTCGTACCGCGGGTGACGCCGCGGAGCGAAGCTAGTCTAAAAAAAGTTCCAGAGATTAGCTGGAACAAACAGACAGACAGACAGACAAAAATTGTAAAAAATGTTATTTTGGTGTATGTACCGTATATATATTCATATGCATGTAGTAAAAAGCGGTTATTTAAATATTATAAACAGACATTCCCATTTTATTTATATGTATAGATGGATAGAATAGGATAATTATAAAACCAGGGACTGATTTTGTGATAGCAGATCGGTCTACGCATCCATCAGTATTGGATGATACCATCATTCTCCATGACAAGAACCCCGTGAAGGCAGAAAAGGATAAATTAATTAATTTAGACCTTGACGAGACTACCGCCATGCAGCATGTCGATTCAACCATAATTGTTCCGGTAGTTGTGTCAGTGCACTGTTTGATACCGAAAACTTTTGACCAACACCTTAAGGAATTTTCATTAACCAACTGGCTTAGGAGCTTTTTTAAAAAAACATCCTTATACGGTTGATATGGTGAGGAGATTTCTTACTCTGTAGCCCTAACACAGTAAGCAAATCCTGTAGGCGATATCTACGACGCAAGCCACCAGCGGCAATCTATTTTTTTTAATAGTGTTTATTTTTAATAAAATAAATCAGGTTCCTACAGGAACAAGTTACTGCGATGCATACTTACGTATATAGATATCAAACACAATAAAATTGGATGTTCGTCACACGAATGTTTGTTCGATATGGGGAATCGAATCCACGACTCTGGGCACAGAAATCAGAGGCGCTAATTATTGCGCCTCCGAATCACTCAAGTAATGACATACAAATAAATTTGAAAATTATAATTCAGTAGAAGTATGAATTCCAATTAGAAGGATGAATGACCTATCATGTTTGCGACTGTTTACGGGTACAATAACAAAAAAAATGCACACGTAATGCTTCCCGGCACGATCGTAAACTTGCCGGAATAACACGGATCTATAATACGCACTCGAGCTTAGGATATAATCTTGAATAATCAGGGGAAATATACGATTCAATTGAGTAATATAAAAGTGTAACACGTGTTGTGTGACTGAATACTGTAAGTGTAGAGTGTAGAGGTTAACGAAAGAAGTTTACGTTATTGTATTTAAGTGACCAACTTCAAACCGCCTATTATTGTGTATACTTCATTTATTTTTCCAGTATCATGTAAATAACTACTAGACTAATTTTGAAAATACTATTTTTTAAGCGACAAGCTCTTATATATTTTAGAAATACGGTAATTAATACAAAATGCATACATCTGTATACAATAAAAGTTCAGCATCCATTTGCGGGTATAAAGTTTTAGGAACTTGAATGACATAATTATAAATAAAAACATTGGATTGTCTTATCTTATAATAACAAAATATGAATACCATGCAATACTGTACAGTATTATAATTTAACTTTTCTGGAAAATTGACTGTGTAACTCACTTACATGTTCTTTGAGGGAAACGTTTGCAGTTGCATTAGCAAAGACTAGCCGACAATGAAACGCATTATTGGTCTACAAGCGAGACGCAAGATGCGTGTTTGTATAACTGTCTGTCTGCTTGGGCGTTCACTTGACCGTCCACACAGTTAGATAGCAAACACGGTCCCTCTACGAACTGTGTTAATTTGTTCTGCATAGCTATTGCATCTCCATCGCGGTGATATCACTAGTGTGTTTGATTTGCCACTGAGATTCGAGATCACGCGATAATCAACTTGATTCGGGCTTGTTTTGAAGTAAACACATGAATATTGCCTGCTTGCCCACGACAACTTTAAATTGCTGTCGATTGATAGCACTTGTTGCTATAGAATTATAATGGAATAAATATTACAACGGCCTTAACCTATGATTCCCTTCAGTATTTTCTTGTGTATACCATATCACTAACCATTAATCAACGAAATGATCGCGCTGAAAATAATAGGATTTCAAATCTATACATATAAATAAAATTGAAGTGTCTGTTTGTAATATTGAAATAACGGCTTTTTACTACATGCATATGAATATGTACGGTACATACACCAAAATTATTTTTTTTACAATTTTTGTCTCTCTCTGTTTGTTCCGCCTAATCTCTGGCACGACTGGACCGATTTTGACGGTACTTTCACTGATAGGTAGCTGATGATATAAGGAGTAACTTAGGCTAAATTTTTATTTAATTATGTTTTTTTTTTATTGCCCTTGTAGGCAAACGAGCACACGGCCTACCTGATGGTGAGTGGCTACCATCGCCCATGGACTTCAGCAATGCCAGGGGCAGAGCCAAGCCGCTGCCTACGGCTTAATACTCTCCACAAGCCTCGTTTGAAGAAGGACATGTCATAGTCATTTTATAGAGTAATACTAAATTTTAGTAGTTTCGATTTTAATTGCTGCGTTTTCATATTATTCACTGTTTCTCTGTCACTGTTCTTGAGTCTCCGCTGTTTCTGTATCTTTTTTCTATTCGTTCAGCTTTAAATCCCTAAGCACAAACGAGCGTTTTATTTGTTTAACCGTACGTTTGTTATCTCGACACAGTATTGTTTCAGTCAACACTATATCTCCCATTTTGGAGTACCTTAATTGAGTCGGTTGTGAAACCTCACGGAACTGGTAACTAACGGGATTATATTAATTTATGTAAACTTCTCCTTTGCTCATTTCACCACGAATTGTTTTGTCATTACTTTTATTTATTTATTTACTTGTCGTTGCAAAATTCCTTAGATCTTTCATTTCTGATTTGTAAACTGTACGACTGACACTAATAGTTAAAGCGGAAGGGTACTACTATTTTATCACTTTCTTTTTGTCGAAATTCTATTTTTTTTTTAATCGGTTTAAGTTTTTTATACTAAAGACGGTTCTGCCTACACTTGTACGTATTAGTAAAATGGACAACTACGAAAATATTGAATAATATTTTCTAAAACATGTCCGAGTTAAAAATGTCAAATTCATATTTATATAATAAAATAAATGTATTAGGTACATTAAAAAAAACACTCAAAGTAAGAAAGCACACATCGTAAACATCACTAAAAGGAAAGTAATTACAAAAAAACAAATTACTGATGATCGGCTTTTTTCCTAAAACGGATTTTACACATTTACATGGAATTCAAAATTACCTAAATCGCTGAATACTAGGGGCTATCTATTATAGATATACTCATTTTTATAGTCATTCACATTTTTTGTGAACTTCCACGTTCGTATCTGAAACCAATCTGAGTTTTCCGATAGCGTAATTTGAATTTTCATAACCACTCCCTTTCTTTATTTTATATTTTTCTTTTAAACCCTCACGATTAACGCAAAATCACAAAACTTAAAAATAAAATTACTTGGAATATTTCGACAGAATGAGTAGCCCTTATATGTATGTAGTTTTGGAGAATGGACGTCCATAGCATTTTTTGTTGTCAAGGCCTTTGTAAGTAAATTATGCTATTAATAAGAAAGAAATAATTTAATCTAAATATTTTCTATTTTCCATTTCACATAGTCTGAAACAATTGAATAAAAATGTTGTATACAATATATATTGTTATGCGCGCTACACTTTACTACTAATTCACGGACTACGTAATCCATACCTTTGCTACTTGAAGGAAATAAAGTACAGGATTATAATGAGGTTTTGTGATGGCTGTTTAAAAGCCAAGATGACCTTAATCCATTAACTCTCCATATTTCATCTAAACGTCAGTCAAAATATTTAGCTTTCACAATAGAAACGGTACCGACTTTGAAACAGCTAATCCTGTATTTGATAAAACAGCGGGAGCCTTACATGAATACTTGATTCTTTATCTTTACGTTTATTTATTCTTTCTCTCGAGGCTAAACCTTTACCGTTTCCGCGGAGGCAGATTCCGATCCTTTATCCCTCGGTATTTGGTCATAAATAAAAGTTTTTTTTTCCTTTTTGAATAATAGTTGTATATTACCTTAATGGCAATCGGTAGGTGTAATATGATATCTTTCATGGGTTCTACAACTGTTTTTACGTTATGATCAATTTATTAATACTGCTCCCCGACATTTCATACAGACTTTTCTAAATGGGAATCGTATGTGTTTTAGTCCCTCTGGATATCGATTGTTATACACACGTGTAAGTGTAGTTATTAAGTACGCAATGTTCTTGTGTAAGCGCACTAACATGAGCAAAACCAACGTATACAATGGGCGCCAGACATATCGCATTATGTCAATCTAAAGATTTCAACGGGGCGGTGTTTTCTTAAGGGAATAAAGTTTAATGTTATCACTTGTCTTAACGTACACCATAATGTTTTTCAATGAAATACATTCCTGCATGTACATTACACACGTGTACATGTGACGAGGCAAACGATACAAAACAGCTTTTTTCTTTTCGTTTTTAACGTTGCGCGTTTTGTTTTCGTTGCTTTTACAGCTAGTATAGTGACAAATGGCGCTGATACTCTTTATCTTATGACGCTTACAATAAATACATCTTATCCCATGAAATGTATTATTATAATAAATAAAAATATTTTTAAAAGGTATAGGTATCATACAAGGTACATAAGATAGTCAGTCTATCAGCGTGCGCTCCGGGATTACATAAACCCTTATGTACCGTCATGATTTAGACTAGTTGGGGAATTAAATAATTTACATAACAAGTATTCTCTGGACGTTTTTGCTGGCACTGTTGACAGTTTTAGACGAGAAGTCTACAGCCTTGCTCAATTTGTTTTTTTTCAATTAAGTAATAGTGTATTTGGTAGTGAATGTGTAATAATGTAAGGTCTTCATGTAATGTTATATATAGTTTTTCTTTGTTTTTTATATAATGAACCGCTTTTTTTATGCATGCAGTCGGTACCTGTAATTGTGTTAGCATTTAGTGTGAAATCAATGTATATGATACCTGTAATGTTCTGTGCTGATGTATAACATGTTGGTACCCAATAAATAAAATAAAATAAAATAAAATAAAATAGTTAGTAGTTAAATAAACTATAAAACTATATTAAAAGTTTTCAGAGTACGGTCTTACTGAGTATCGATATCCATTTATGGATTTGATTATATTTCCTTAAAAATTACAGAATTGGGATTTCTGGAGTTTACACGTATGGTATTCAGTGTCTGAGTACCTGTGAGGGAAAATAAAAAAATTGGTCTCTAAAATGTTAGTTGTCTTCAACAGAGCGATGCTTTTCTTCTTGTAATCTGGTTATTACATTAAAATTATGCTTTATGAAGTGCAGGACTAGACTTGCGTATAGTTCTGAATAAACATTTTTTTTCCTGCCTAATCGTTGGTAGCCTAAGGACTAATTCAAGCACGCGCGGACCGGCATGTGAGCTCATCTGAGGTTTAACCTAAGAGGATTTCTAACACTGTACCTAGCAAGAGCATTGTTTCGGTGAATCTATTACCAGATCGGAATCTCGACCGAGAAACTCAGTGGGTTATGTCTATGGGCTAGTTCCCGCGTCGAACTCTTCATCGTAATCGACGAGTTCGACGAGGACGGTGTCCGTCGCTTGAAGAGCCTATAAGCATTGAAAGCGGATCCGGAGGATCCGACAATACATATATTGGGTGATGGCGGCGTTGCTTTGCCCCGTCGCCTGGGTCGTATATGTAATTAGCGGTGGCTAAGATAAGAGGGTTATCGTGTCAGGCCGCTTTTTTAAAGTAGCGTTCTGACGCTTCCTTAAGATACTTACGTATCGGTTATAGGTTTAGGTCGTCGTGAAGACCAACATTCCTCACATACCACGGTGCTAGGATATCCTGCAGAAACGGGATTGGATGACCTGGTTTGGTTTCCAGTTTTGGGCCGGGCTTGCCTAGAACCGGCGACTTATATTTGATTGCAAACAGAAGCGATTGTTTTATTTGTTCCTTTTTTTATTTGACGAGTCGTGTGAAACTCGGGCGTCTGCATGGACACGCAGAGATTTTGTTTTTCTTTATATTTATATCGCACGTCCCATCGCAGCGGTTTTGAGAAATTGTTTGAGGTGACTTCCCCTGTACTGTTCACCGTGCTTCGAGTAAAGTCTATACGTACTTTCTGGAACCAATGCTTCATTCACATGGTATTTCCAGTAACAATTTTTGCGACGTATCATGCAGCTTTAGAATTGACTATACCCTAATCGCCCGCGTGCATGTCATTGGTATTACTGTTATTATTATTACGTATCTTTGCCACCACTATGGCGATAGGATGTTTTGTGAGTGCGCACGGGTAGGTAGGTACCACCGCCCTGCCTATTTCTGCCGTGGAGCAGTAATGCGCTTCGGTTTGAAAGGTGGGGCAGCCGCTTACTGTTAAAAGTGAGACCTTATGACTCATGTCTCACGGTGGGTGGTGGCATTTACGTTGTAGATGTCTATGGGCTTCGGTAACCACTTAACATCAGGTGGGCCGTGAGCTTGTCCACCTATCTAAGCAATAAAAAATGAAAACATAATGACATATTATCTTTCGTGGTTTGAAGATACTACTTAACGATGAGGAGTGGTGCAACTTCAATCAAGTCCTTTTGGGTATGTCTGCCTTCGTTAGTGATAAAAAGCAGATCATGGGGACCTATATTTCATTTCATTGCATTTTTATAGCTAAAGGTAAAAAATTGAAAATTAAGTAGGGTGTATACAGTTCTCGAAACGGAAGTGAGTATTAACCACAACCGTTCTGTAAATAGTGGAGAACATTATATGAGACACATTATTTTTATTGAAGTAATTTCAAATTGTAGGAATGCGCAATGTAACACAAAGGCGGCGGCCAACCTCGAGATCATTAAGCCCGCGCGACTTTTGAGTTTTATTTATGTTACATTGTATGTACGGGTCGCTAAGTTGCGAAGGCATCTTCGTGTATGTATGTTGCAGTGACGGGTAGGTTATTGTATATTTCACTAGCCCTACCATAACAATTATAATACCAAGTGAAATAATAACCTTGCGTGCACTGCCAAAAATCTTAATAAAATATGAATTTTCTGTTAAAATCATTTTCTATCAGAAGAAATTCGGGCTTGCTGGATCGTATATTTGGATAAATAACTATATAGAAAGAAAAACATAATAAAAATCAATTAAACTTACCCAAATATACTTACGAAATACATTAGTTGAAATTAACCCCGAGACCACTTGGAGAGTATAAAATTTCAAATAAATAACAATTCGGAAAATGGGTTCGTTTACAAATGAAGGAGAAATCAAGTCGGACATAGTCAAGTCGAACATAGAAACTCGTCCTTTCTTAAAGTCGGTTGTAGTTATCGATGTTTATAGGAAGCCGCAAATAAAGACTGATTAAAGGATTCTTCGGATATTCGACAAGAAAATTATTAGATAAATAACGTCGTTAAATATTGTCATTACAATACACAAGACTTTTAGGTAAATATATTAGACCTCATGTAAAGGATATTCACAAAATTTATATTTTTGGTCAGAAAATATATATTTTTTATGTTTGGTCAGTAAATGTGTGAACCACTAATACATTTGACTGTTTAATGCGATTGATCGATATCTCGCGGCGTTAATCGAACTAATATGGTTTTGGTATGCGGTTGTTATGGCTTGGAAACTAAATCGGTGTCACTATCGATACGTCTCCGGTTTAATGTCTAATGTGTGGTCTCCTTAATGTGTGATAGAGTAATGTGCGTATGTTCCTGATACTGTTATTTGAATAGTTAAACAAGGACTGGGCAGACCTGAGGTGGATCCGTTTTCATTTTATTTTACTATTATGACAAGTTACTATAATGTGACATTTTTATGGCTAGGATGCACGCGGCCATTTAATTTTACGTCTTGAATAATAAAACCAAATTTTATGTCTCAAGCGTTCCGAATGTTTCTACTATAATTGTCAGCTACAAGTAAATACCAATACTTGCAAAAGTATGTATCGTCTATGGGGTATGTCATCTGTCTATTATCATTATTTATTGAACTATTAGAAACAAGTTACTTCCGATTGTATAACGTTTCTATTTTGTGTATTTATCGATTGACGGATATTCTATAACATATGTTGTATTGCCTTTTTTAATAGTTACGAGTAATAGTGGAGGGTAGGGTGTATTGTGAGTTCGGGCAGTTGCACGAGCTGGCCTCGACGATCCGTCGGTCGAGTATCCTCAGGGTGGCGCCGCGCGTCAGGTTGTAGTTTTGAGCGCAGGAACCCCGCTACTCTGACCGGGTTCTGACTCCGGACGGAGATCGGACGTCGGGTGTAAGAGTGCAGGGGAGTTGTTTAGTGCGGTAGGGCCCTAAAATTCCTTGAGCCCGCGGTCTGCTCCCAACACCTTGCAGATCGTCAAGTCCCACATACCCCGCGCGCTCTCTAGGCGCGAGGATCTCGTAGGAGGTTTGGCCCCCGGCCCGAAAAAAAAGCTGCACATGCTGATGCTGACAACTTGCTTATTCCTGCTTCGAAACAGTTACGCGTTTCGGTTTCAACCGCAAGACAGCCGTTCTACATCTACGCCTCGACCTCATGTCTCAAGGTGGGTGGTGGATTTCACATTGCGATGTCTATGCACGGCTCTAAAAATTAATAACATTCTCAAACGTTTGAAACTGTACTAATGGTCCATTACCAAGACAGAATTTGCCGTATTGATAATGCACTTTTGATCATAGTGGGCAGTGTTAATGGTTTTCCATTTAGCGTGATGTTTCATCTTAACAAAGCGGTATGGGATTTTGTTTTTGTCATCTATGCGTGTTTGGCATGATAATCTTTATTTTAAACACAAGAAGCTTCAGTCAGATTTAGTACAGCGCACGATTGCGACTGACTCGTCATTCAGTTTGGTGCTGTCATCATTTTTACTGGCATACGGCATTTTATTGTACGATAATTAAGATGATATCATCGACGATTTCTGGATATGATAATCGTGACCATAACGTCCCGTCAGCTTAGTTATGAGGTCACATATTTCAATCGTTTTTCTTTTTAATGTTTTTAAAACCGCAAATGTACTTGGCCTTACGACCAGGTCGCTTAGAGGGCTATAGTGCCGTTGACGATGATGACTGACCAAGTCGAGATCATGAATTAATTTATACCCGTATGACTTGTATGGGGCCTCAGTTGTTGAAAATTGGCCGCTAATAATTAATGTAGTGACACACAAATTATACTAATAAAAAATGAAAAATGCAATGCTATTTTAATACAGTAAAGAGTCTTTATTTATTGAAAAAATACTTCTGAAGTTCTCATCTTCCTTAATAATAGTATTCAATCAATAAGCACAGTAATACATTTAAAAAAAGACCTAGAATATATATATATATAAACTTTCTTTTACTAAGACATGCCTATAAACATTACACTTTTATTTATAAAGGAATGATTAGTGTTATGAAGATGCCGCTTTTCCAGCATTGCTATTTGTAGTATTTTTCTTACAGTATTATACGAATTTTCAAGATTTTTTGCGGTCACACCTTGATTATTTTACAAACTAAAGTATAAATTAAAAGGCAAATGCTTAACTCGACTATTTGTATTTGTATTTTTTGGGTTTTTAGATTGACTTACTAAATTATATTCGAAGATGGACGATTAGTTACGGTTAGTCTTGTGCTAACCAGTTATAGGTGTCCGATGGACATGCCTTTGCTAAATATATTTGCTTTGCTATATTATTTCTGGATCAAATTAAAATCAATTCAATATCCAGAAATTTAGTTCTAATGAACAGTTCTTGAATCTGTACAAAAGTTTAAAAGCATATGAGTTTGAACTTTTTCATTTGAAGTATTCGAAGTAGTAGTAGTAAGTTGGTAAGAGAGTTAACTATAAATGTGGAAGGATATAGAGGAAGAGGTAGACCTCAGAAGAAATGGATGGATTGCGTGAAAGACGATATGTGTAAGAGGGGAGTGAACGAAGAAATGATATATGATAGAGGAGTGTGGAAAGAGTAAACATGTTTCGTTGACCCCAGGTAATTGGGAGAAGAGCAGGAGAATTATGAAATGATTCGAAGTAGTAGTAGTAGACTGCATTATTTCAAAGAACAGAAAATTAGAATTTTAGATATTTTTATTAATTTATGTTTTGAAAATCATAAATGAGTGAAGATAGTAAGTCTCTTGAATAAAACCTGTTAAGAAGAGAATGTTCTCAGCTTTAATGAAAATATAGGGCACCGAGTAAATATAATTTACAAATCGACACGAAACCACTTGTCGTTTCTGTGAAGTCGAATCTAAATAAATTAATTGAATTTATTGAGAAGTGTTTCAAGTTTTGCTTTATTTCGATAATTTATGACGAAGCTTAATATTTTATAAAAATAATAATGGCACGGGCGTAAAGCCAATTCTTTTTCATTTATGCATTCAAAAATTACCAAACCCTCTGTACAAAATGCTATGCACTTTAATTCGAGCAACGGCCTACAATGAATGACAGCGGGTGGGTGGCACGGTTTATGCGATCTTCAATCAGTGACGGGTGTTGCACGCGTTGGCTACAAATTATAACACGAATTATTATTGGCATTATTTGTCTGGACACGAGTCTCGGCGGCGTGTGCTATTCTTAAACAATTGATTATATGGACCTCCTAAATGAAACTGAACGGCAACAAATATGTATAACAAGCAAATCGATGTTTTTTTTTAAAGATTCGAGACGAATATTAATTTTAACGTTATTACAATTTTAGCGCGACTGACCCAGTATGGTAGTGGAGCTAACCAAGTATCGATTACTGAGATCGAATGATAACTGTTCAGTAAATTATTGTGTATACACTACACTGCACATGATAAGATCTTGCTCCGATCAAGCTCACCGTATTGGAATTTTTGTTTATTGTTGATGATTTACAGAAGGGTTCCGAAGGCTTCTTCCTTAGGTGTATATTAATCATCTATGGGAATCGTGTTATTTTCTTTGACAGCTTTACCAAAACATTGTCACTAACACCACGTAACATATTTTTACCAAATATTTTTTCTGGATGCATTTGGTAAAAAAGTGAATTGGAATTACTATTGAAAAATCATCGCTTGGCACTACTAAGGATCATTAAGTTTAAAAGTATCCATTTTTCGTTGAGTGAGACTTAGGAGCCACCTGGTAGTAATTCGAGAGACTGTGCCTTGTATTTGTAAAGGCGCTTCAGACCACACAGTAAGCAGACAATCACCTGACCATCGCTCGCTCGGCTCCCACTCTGTAATCACGCCATCATTACCTCTAATGACGTGTTAACGTTGCTTTATGGGAATGCCAAACATGACGTTCACATTTCGGTCATTTACATTTGTTTGTCTACTATCTTGGTATTGTTTGCTTTCGTCTCTAGAACAGAGGGCGGCGTTTCGGACAGCCACCGGTGTGTTTAAGGTTTTTTTTTTTATAACGCAACACGATTTTGGGTTTTGTTGTGTTTTCGTTTGTCTCATTACTAAAGTTTGTGTCTTCTGATCTCAGTGTTAAATTTAATTCTGTAGCAACCTTAGCAAACTATCAACTTACGATTTAAAAATGTAATTTAATGACATACGGTTTTGCAGTGTCTTCACCATTATAGTGCTTTAAATCCTTTACAGTAGGTGATTCATATTGTTTCACCTATATTGCCCCTGGGCTACTGCTTCACCCCCAGGTCAGGTTAACGCGACGCGTCTCAATTTCAGGGATCGTCGTTTTTGCATTACAATACTAAAAAGCAAACTAAAGGGTTTTCAAGATTCAATAGAGAAACGAAACGAAGAAATGTTTCTACAAATAAACAAAAAAAAAAAACATAACAGTAAAGTTCCTTGAATACACTACTGTCTCTCTAAAACGTATTGATAGTAATTTTTATTGGTCTAATAAAAGAGAAAAAAAAAAGTAACAAAAAGAGTAAACACCGTTAGGCAGAGGACACAGGTGGATATGTAGAGTTTGGTAGACGTTGCGGTTGGCCACTTTATTGACGAACCTAATTGTATTTATAGTTTTTCGTTTTTGAAATTTTATTCGTTTGACTGAATGAATTCTTTGACATATTTGATTTTGAGGACCTGAATATTTGAAAGTGAGTTTTACTAACTTCTACTTACTAAATAATACATATATCGTTAGGTTAGTGTTATGTATTGCGTTATGAACCTTTTAAATGTTTTTAATCGTGTCTGCCGTTTTGTGTGATTTGAGACTGATTAAGAACACCCACAGACTTTTACAATTCATATGGTGCTAATACATATGTCGCTGTTGATTTTGTGTCAAAGCCATTTTAATTTCAATGGCAGTGAAAGCAACAATGTTCCTTATGTCGAAAGTGGTAAGTCTTGCATTGACCATAAAGAAAGTTTGGACGTTCGCAGGCCGAGACTAATTCACACAGACTGTTTAGCTTAACTTCGTGAAGCGCAACAAAGACATAATGATGACCACGGTAATGCATTTTTTCGTGTACTTAAAGACGTCCACAGCAATGCAGATGTTAATCAAATTATCGATGCAGACTTCCGTGTTGTTTAAAACAAGTTTATCTATCCATTATAACCTACAGCATGAACATAAAAATGGTGAGATATAAGGTTTTACTCGATTACAGAATCAAAAGATGTAATTGTACACACACTTACGTTTTCTGACATCAATTTGTCTATGTTAATTATCATATTAAAATTATCTTCAGTATAAATGTATTTCTTATTAAAGTTCTTATTGAGCTGTCGGCGGTTTACCTTAAACAGTATAGTCACGTTCCTTATAAAGCGTGTTCGATAAAAAATATATAAATGCTGATAATAGTCGCTGATCACGAAAGTGCTCTGTATTGTGCCAGGCGCCAGCAGTTAATGTTACCCGCTGAGATACTGAGCCCGTACCAAATTAAAATGATCTCGAAACTACCTCATTTGAGTTCCTAAACAAGCCTAATATACAGGTTGCTGGTTTTGATCACGGATCATTCTATTTTGGCTTCGTTTGCCCCAGGACTTTGGAACACTACGATTGAATTCACACCCGTGGCTCTTCTGTCCCCTTCTCGTTATAAATCAAATGCAGGTATGATTCCGTCTGGCGCACTCGTGTGTGTTATTGCAAACCCGTGCCGAGTTGAAAACAAAATGCGTTCGCAGCTCGCAGTAAACTATTGTAAAACTCACTAGTATTAAGTATGCTCAATTTCACGTAACTTAGAACTTGTAATGCTTTGGTGTGTTCTTGAACAGCGTTCAGTATATATAAATAGTATAATATAGTGAGAGAAACGGTGTGTTAATCTTGATTTTGTAGGGTAACTGTCGGAACACCATGATTCTTAAGGAACGTGGATCTCTATGATGACCTGGAGCTTGACTCAGTAAGTATCTACAGTCGGCATCATTGCGCCACTTTGAGAAGGCGGCACGACATGAGAACCCTCTTGCCGTGGTCGCTGGAAATTACATACCCCATCCTGTAGACCGAATGGTAAATAGTCGACGTCGCCTAAAACACGTTTTTACGGATCCTCCCGATCCATTAACGGTGCTTTTAGGTACCACAAGCACCGGTCACCGTCCTCGTCGAATTTGTGGCTTGCTACTGGGGCGCAAGGGCGCGATGAGCGAATTAACCCATAGACACAGCCCACTGAGTTTCTTGCAGGATCTTCTCAGTGGGTCGCGTTTCCGATCCGGTGGTAGATTCTGCGAAGCACTGCTCTTGGTAGGGCTAGTGTTAGCAGCACTCCGGTTTGAGCCCCGTGAGCTCACCTACATGTTAGGGCGAAGCTGCAATAGCCTCTCAAGGCTATCAGCATAGGTAGGGAAAAAAACTTTAAATTAATTTAACTGAACGAATGCTAACAGCATCCCCTTCCAGCAGAAGGGAGTTCTGATTGCAACATTAACAAAAAATAACAGATTTTTAGTTGTGATCAATAATTATTGAATAATATTTTCTAATCGACTGTTGTTAACAATGAATTCACTAAGCCTACCAAAATCACTTAAAAACTAAACTTGCTGTACGTACTTCCTAATTAATTGATTATTAAATGAAAAACAATATTATACCAAGAAGCATTTCATTTACTCGCATTACGGTATTCTCATCGAATTTCTAGATGGCTTTAAAAAGTACTACATTAAAAATGAATTATTATAAAACAAGAAAAACAACTTTAATAATATATTATTGGTTTATGAAATTTATGCTAACGTCATTTCTCATGGATCGTGTTTTTAATAATTGAAATTAAAATACTAATATAAATTTATAACAAATAACAAACATTACTCTATACCTTTTGTCGGACTCTTTATTTGTTTAACACTATTACTTTTCAATAGTAAATGTGTCACGTTCGTAATACATCGTGGAAGTATCTCGACTCGACAAAGGACTTGCCAGTCAGCTATGAGCCAGTCCTCTTTGCCTGTCTTCCTATAGAACTGCGACTTTATTATAACTGAACCCTCCTCACGTGTGACGGCACTATGGATGTGTTTGTCTGCAGCTGCGGTGCCGACAACATATTTATTGTGCTCATTAACCTTCAAGAACGCTATTTAATTGTCGGCCGTTTTTTATTCACCTCACCTTTGACCCGACTGCGACTTATTGCTCCTCGGCCTCACTTTGAAAGCGAGAACTGGATGTTATTTATTATCCTTAGACGGGCATGAGTGTCCCTTCTATCTCTGTGGCGCTTGTGAACTCGTCCTCGTGATTTATCTCGTTATAAAGATGTGATTAGTGTCCCATCCATTGTTTGCAACTTTTCTGTTCAAATGCCATAGTTCATCGCGTCATACTAATAGGAACTGACATTTACGTGACAAAATTTTACCTTTATTAGTAGTAGTTGATTTGTAACAGATGCTATGAATTAAACAATTATGGTGTATTGTTATTAGAGCCTGTCTAAAATCTGAAGTGCTTTAAGCTTTATAGATGAACACTTCTAAGTGGTTAATATTATAATTAATTTAATGACAGTATTTGTTTTGCATTTTCATATAGTAGCAGTCTTAGAGACAGAAATATCCGTATAGAAATGGAGATACCGCAACGAGATAATGAAGTCCTAGGTAATGTAATGTAAAGGGATATCGACTGAACAGTGCGGGATATATTCTTATTTGTATTCTTAATATTGCCAAATGGTTGTTCATTTTTAATAGTACGAGCCTGCACGTGAAGGCCTTTACCAGAGTCAAATACATTTTTGTGGTGTTCTTTAGTTGATGTTCCTGATTTCATTGAAAAATAAGGCTTTTGAAAAGATGAGACGTTATACGTGACTAAAATTTTGTATAACTCAAAAAAATTGTTTAATAATAAAAGAATGATTGGTTCTCGATAATAAATGAAATAATCGAATTTATAATATACCACTTAATGCGTTTATCATCGATGTTATTGTATAATGTGTATTTTATTACCCTGTGGGATACGTATCTCAACGAAAATGCTGTGACCATTGTTCCTTAGTCTCTATCTGAGCGCGTTACTCACTCGGGTTTTGACGTCTTCATATGTCCTATCGGCAACAGTAAATTGTGGTATCGTGTCGGTACCGTCGCCGGTACGGAACCGTTTATTGATTAGTATCGTAGTTTGTTCGCTGTTCGCTTTGAATAAAATTCGAATTATAATTAATCACGATTGCGCGCCGCGTGGGAGAGCGTCGTCGTACCAACGTCGATCTATCATATTTTGTGATAACGCCACTAGAACGCATCTCGGAAACATATTGAGACGATCGAGTTTGGGGCTAAGCTATGTGACAATGGTCGCGTGCAACGGTACAATGCCATTTCAAACGAAGCCATCGGACTTGTAATCGCTGTCAAGTAAACATATCGCAAGCCAGGTTTTAAGTTGTCGTTTGATTACAATGCAGTGAAGTTTCATTTTTTTATTTTTTATTGCCTAGATGGTTGGACGTGCTGTCAGCTCACCTGGTGTTAAGTGGTTACTGGAGCCCATAGACATCTACAACGTAAATGCGCCACCCACCTTGAGATATAAGTTCTAGGGTCTCAAGTATAGTCACAACGGCTGCCCCACCCTTCAAACCGAAACGCATTACTGTTTCACGGCAGAAATAGGTGGGGTGGTGGTACCTACCCGTGCGGACTCACAAGAGGTCCTACCACCAGCAAAAAGAGGTCCTGCCACCAGTAATTTTATATTCCATTTCCTTTTCTACTAAGATGTTGCCGCGTTTGTAAAGATGAACAAAAGATTCGATGATCGCGATAAAATCAAATCACACAACATTCGATAGCGTCCTTTGAATGTTCGCATGCAATCTCACCGCTCAATTTTATTTCCAATACCAGCTTAAATAGACAGGCGGGTGGTTGTAAACGAGCAACGCCCTAGGGGACAACGGAGGCTCCCGACAATTGAATTTGTCTGCAAGCGCGCCGTGCATTAATAGCGCACTAAACTGCTTTCAATACTATTATTGGTATTTTCATAAAACTACGTGTCCGTTGTTCGTTGACAAGCCGTACGTACGTACGCGTCTCGTTTTATTGCGTTTTCTTTATAGTGCACAGTTTTGAGTACGCTTAGTTATTGCGTTACGATCGTAGTTCTTGTGGCTTTATTACGTTCGTGAGGTTTAAATTTGTTAATTTCATTTCTAGTTTCCTTCCGTTCGAGTTGGAAATGTTATTAAGAATTGTCGTTAAGCGTGAGTTACCGTTGTACCACATACATCGTATTCTCGCATTAAAACTGTATAATCTCAAAACTTACTAATTTTACAGGAGAGTGTTTTAAAGGTTTAACATGTGACATTTTTAATAGTAATCATCTTTGTAACAATTATTTTTAATTTTTTACCAGTCATTTATAGTAAGATGAAATTAAGTATTAATTTTGTTAATAGTAGTCAAACTAAGGGAAACTAAAAAAAAAAAAAAAACGAAAACTAAACTACGCTCTTTTGACAGTATTTATGAGAAAAATACTGACGACACCAAATTATTCCGCATTCGAATATTTTTTGAAATTGTACACTTTTAATGCGAAAAGACGACATGTATTTGTTTATTGCAATTAGGATTAATTTAATCTGTGCTGTTCCCCATTTGTTCCCACGTTCTCGTCGTTTAATCATGTCGTCTCTACGCTCGCGCCTAATATCGCACTATAATGTCTTTATTAAGCGGCGTTCCTTTTTAATGGCCTCGTATTAAACACACAATGTGTAGTGGTTCGTTTTGCGTGTTAACCATTCACGAGATACGACAATTCTGTTTTCACTAATTATCAATAGCGGTAACGTTGTTTTAAAGTGAATATCTATGCTTCATTTAGATTGCGTTACAGGCGTATTGATGTATAGTTTTAATCATTACAATTGAATTAATTGATGTCGTTGTCGCTTAAAAGGACGAGACGACAGGTGCACTTGCATCTAACGACTATGGCGGTATTCAAGTCCCGCAAGCGGGTTTTTTTTTTTTTTTTTCAGGAATTCTAATACGTGCTAAACCCGTGTTTGCATAAGATTTCCACGACGAAGGAATAGCATCGCAGATAAATAAAATCGACCGAATTAGAAATTTGCGTAATTACTGATGGTATACGGTAAGCTTGCATACAATACAATTGAGATTTCGACTCGTTCCAGTAGTCACTTAACAGCAGGTGGGTCATGAGCCCGTACATCTAACTAAGAAACGAATTAAAAAAAAAACAAATATTTCCATCCCCTTAATTATATGTGGATTTTTTTCTGTTACCTAAGTTAAAAATGTGTCATGTTAATTTATATTAAAATATAAGTGTGTCGATCACTGTCGGTATAGTCGTGATTCCCACGATCTTTTCATTCAATCACACTTTGGAGCCAGCTGTGAAAGCACATTCTCATGTCTGTTCGATTCACAAATAAATATATATATATATATATACATACTTTTTCGTGTAAAACTCCGTTTGTACAGATACCGGAAATCGTTTTTGTTTACAATTTCCTGTACGTTCAGAAAACTGACCGTAATGAAAAATAGAAGTGTTTGACTTTGTTGGTCCGGCCATTATGTCAACACGAATACTTAAATCGTCGCACATAACTTGTGGAAACTGTTTGATAAATGTACACGTGTCATCATTACCGAATGTGATCTACGTCTCTCATTAGCTCCCTCCAAATAAGATATCAACGGGTGATTAAGTGGCAGAGCGACGGTGATTATTTTATTGCATTCCGACGTTAATAAACAAGCTATCGATTAATGTTTCCATTCTAAACAGTATTGTCGTGCAACGGTAATCTCTCGGTCGATTCTAACTTCGAACGTTTAACGGGTTACGCTGTTAAAATGTCATTAACAACGAGCCGCGAAAAGCATAGGAGTCATATTTTTTTTGGGAAAGTTGCACATATCTTATGACGACGAATGAAATTAAGATATTCTTTATAGATTCGGTCCGCTTTACGGTCCCACAGATTGAAAATTAATGGATAATGATTCAGGTTCACGTATTAAATGGCTTGTTAATATATATATTTTTTTCGGATTTTTTAATGAAGCTTTTGGGGACAAAGAAATTGATAGTTTAATTTCGTTGTTTTCGTTAGTGCGTCGTTAGTGTCACCGGTTGGCTCTCGGTGATGCAAATTAAGACGTTCGGGCGGAATTCACTGTTTGATTTATCACCTTACAATGCAACAGTATCGGCCGAAGGTATTTCCTCTTGTGAATTATTACGATGTTTTGTAATAAACAAAATTTAACAAAAATTTTAAAAATATGTTTTAACAATATTTGTTTTCTTTTTTAAAAAAAGAATACATTAATTTGGATGAGTATTTGTAATATGAACCGTGATGAAAAATTTGCTCAATTTTATATTGGCCAATGATTTCATAGGTATGGAATCTTGTGTCTTATTGATCTAAGTTCAGTGTACATTTGATGCGGATATAACAGTTTACGATATAAACATCTTTGTATTTTTGTTCTCTAGATTGGTTTTTATCATTTGAATAACGTAAGATTTTATACATACGACATCTATCATTTAATTGTTTTCGTATGGACATGTGAAAAACATAACATAACACTCATTTATCAGTCGCTGTCAGCTAATTTTTAACAACCGCCTGTGTTGATTAAACAACGTCGTCACATAATAATTAATTAATTATCGAATGTATAATACGTCCAATAATTAATTAACGAATGTATAATAGCGACATTAATTTATTATTTAATGCTTTCTCATTTTATTACTCCATTTAGAAGTAAATATTTAGTATGTTATGTAATATAGTTACAACTATAAATCATAGATACTAGTAAAAGTAAAATAACACGTGATAGGTTATAGCATAGTAATTTAAACGATATAAAAATAACTACCTCTGTTTTTCTTATTCAGAATGTGTTATGTTTATAATTTACATAATAAAGTATGTTTTTAAACAATTTTAAAATATTGAATCCATTGTAGGTTGTTTAAGACAGAAGAACGTATGAAAATATCTTAAAATGCTTTGGTAGTAAGATAATGATCTGAAAATAAATGTATTTTATATTTATAATGAAATATACATAATGATTTAATCCCGGACGTTTTCGAGTGAAATATTATTGAAGCATACAGACCCTAACATCACGCTATTGCGATAACACAGCTAAAAGGTATAAATATAAAATAAAATCACATAAAATTTTGACGACTTGACATGTTAAATTTTATCTTGCAAAAGTCTATTGAAATCATTTTCTGCCTATACGATGTTAAGGGTCATCTGGAATATGAGTGCACTTCGGTTTAGTGATTGTACAATTTACCTCTATAATATGTATTTTAAATTGTCGTCGTCTTCAAGAACTCGTATTCGCGGGCACTATTAAAACCATACGAGTCTTCTCTATTAAAAAAAAAATGGTTTATTTATTTTTTGCCTCCAGAGACCTTTCTTTAGCATTTGACTAAAGATATTAATCGAATTAATTAATCGGACCAAGTGTTTTTTAAAAGTTAATGTGGAATATTATCGGAATGAAAGTTTGTTTTAATCTTATGCGTGAAGTAGTAACAGATTACATTACTAATATTAATGTAATCTATTATTATTATTATTATAAAATTCTGAACAGTTTGCTCGCGTTGCTCTACGTTAGTCGGTTTGGAGAAAACAATTTTAATAAAGTGCCTAGACTCTCAGCCTGTAAGCACCTGCACTAGGGAATATAATATGCCACAGGGTTAGCAATGTTGTTTAATTAATTTAAAGGAAGTTTTAGTTGTTGTTATTTTACCTGTGTTCGTGTGAACATTAGATTACGAGATACTTTAACTTATGCGGTTCGGTACCGAACGCCGGGTACTTTTTTTTTGGACTGGGTGCCCTGCCCCTACCTCTTACGAGGTCCGCGCGTCTAGGGGGCGCGCGGTGTATGTGCGCGATGGAATTTAGGGTCCTACCCACTAAACGACTCCTCTTGCACTCTCTCACCCGTCGTCCGATCTCCGCCCTGGGTCAGAAGCCAGGCAGAATAAGGGAATTCTTGCGGTCAACACTACAAGTAGACCGCCCGGACTAGGCCGTGTTTGTTCCGGGATACCCCGCTGGGTCATATCCAGCCTGCCGATAGCAGTGCGAACCGCACCATGGACCACAGCCGCTGACCCGTCCCATCCTCCTGTTGCCAGCGCGCTAGAGTGACGGTAACGTGCGGCGCAACCTCGACGCCCTCTTCACAGCTGCCGAATCTCTCTCATGGAAGAACTCTCAGGGAAGCTCTCGCATTCCGCCGCCTCTTTCTGCGAGATGATGGACTCGCAAAAGTCGAGCATCATCCGCTAGGAACCCGCGCTGCCGAGCATCGTAGTCATGACGCCGACGGTCGGTAGCGAAAACTTCGGTCCTATTGTCGTGAATAGGACGCGGTGCCGCTCCACGACAGTTGGAAGGCCGAAGGAGCAGTGTTCCGTAAGCACCTTGGACAGTATTTCAATCTTTCTAAGATTGGGTTTGAAAGTTTCGTTAGATCTTTTCACTATTCACTATGATAGCCCTAGCGCGCCAAGTAATTAAGAGGTGTGCCGACACGCCCGATCACTGATGTGCTGTCAACGAGCAAGTCTAGCCTTCTATTGATTTTGTTATAATACAGATTGGGAGGTAGGCACTGTAGGCAGGTACCATTTGCTTATTTATTTCGGCCGCGAAGCATCTTGCGTTTCAACTTGTTTACGGTTTATAGCATACAATCGTGAGTTAGACCTTTTGTCTCAAGGTGGGTGTCGGCATTGTCATTGGAATATCTATGGGCTCAGTTAAAAACTCAAAACCACATGAACCGTGAGCTCTTACGCTGACGTATTAAAAAAAGTCAACAAAACTATTTTGTGTTTTCGATGTCCATTAAATCATCTTGTGCAATTTTAAAATGCATGTCTTATTTACATCGTCCGATCTGACCTCTTGTATGTTCTCAGTACTGTGTACATTTTTAACGTGATCTGGGACGTACCGTTTTTGTAATAATAAATGCTTGTTGTACTCGTGTACGTGTTATTTTGAATATATTTGTTTGTGCGACTGCACACGAATGATGTTGTACAATTATATTCACCGGGCGGGCTCACAATATAAGGTATTGTTGCTAATCCTGAATTTCCAAGAATTTTATGCACACGATCCTCGGTCACAGATGAAAGTAGAAACTGTAGATATGACATTTCTAGGATTTATAATGATAAACAGAGAGAGAATAAAGTTCTGTAGCTAAAATTTAAAGAAACCTTTTTTTTAATTCATGTTATTGTATATATAACATTTTCTTTATAATTGCAACAAATAAAAAGATAGGTCACTTGAAGTTTAATTTGATAGCCTAGGCACATCTACATTGTTTAGTTCTTGAAGCCGGCGCCGCCGAAGCGTTTCTCACGAATTTCGCGGCGCGCGCGGCGCCTACGCGTGGGCGGTTTATCTTAAGCCGCCATCGCTCGTCTCGCAGTGCGCACTCATCGAAACACCTGTACCGCCTCATTATCCTTACATCGCTGCCAAGTCATAAGCTGCCGAGTACTGCATGATACAACTGAATGGTGTTTTCATGGAAAGTGACGACCACCCTTAACATTCTAGTGCATTTAAATAGAGAGTGTGGCGTTTAAGAACGCACCTTTTTATGATGCGTAAGTCGGAACGCACGAGAGGTGGAAAAAAGAAGATAGTCTGTGACACGGGACCTTTTTACCGCCAAAAAATACATAAGACGAAAAAATTTTATGCGTATAATTTAGAACTGTGTAAGCCGATGCAACAATAAAACTCCTATTGTTTCAACTGTGGTGTTAATTACGAGTGATCCAAAAACACGTTTTTCCCGCGAAATAACTCGCGGACTCCCTCAAGAGTTTATGGCTAGTCTTGGCCTAATACAATGTAATGCATTTAGTCGTATGGACTTTAGTTCAGTTATGTAATTTAAATCTAAGCCGCAAAACACTAAATAATTTATAAAACAAAAAGTTATGTTTCGCTGTTCCGAGGCATAAAGGCGCCATCGATACGCCTACAGCAATACAACATTGCAATAACATCTTCGCTTTACTTTAAAATGTCTGGTCGGAGTAGACATCGTATTTCAAGAGTCGTGTACAGATTCATCTGGTCGTGCTTATTCATAAGAATGTTCTCAAGTGACATTAAAACTCATTGTGTGATGTTTTCGTATGGAGTCTTATTGTCGACTGATATCGGGTTTAATATTATGCTGAATTTATTGCATTTATTCTTCAGATTTTTTATTTGTCTTTTAAAGAACTATTCGTCATTGAATTTATCTCAGATATTGTTTTTCACCAATTCTATTCTTTCTTTTTCTCCACCTAATCCCACTAGGTGAGCTAATTTTTCTCTTCCATTCTCTTCTATTAGTCGTCATCTCAATACTCACTCTTCTCTCTCTCACATATTCTTCATTTACACACTCCATCCATGTCTTCTTCGGTCGACCTCTTCCCCCTCTACCTTGCGCTACCATTTCCATACATCTCCTAGTCACATGCCTGTTCTCTCTACGCATCACATGTCCATGCCACGCTAACCGTCCGCTCTTTAATTTGTTGATTACCGGGACTACTTTCACACTTCCTCACTTCTATTGTGTCTTCTGTTCTATTGTTTCACCAATTCTATTGTGCCTGCAATATTATATATATGTATATGATAAAAATACAGCACTCGAAATAGTAACCAAAACAATTCTGATACACGAATATGAAATATAGCGACACACTGGCGCCGATGGTGAAAATAATTTGAATCGTGTTTTATCGATTTCGAATTTAACTGTTGTTTATTGCACTTAAATAATACAAATGTTATGAGAAGTAAGCAGCGCGTTTCAGTTGCTCAACCCATCGGACTATTTGCATTGACAACGTTCTCTTGAAATCGCTGTAGATTATAAACATAATCCCGTGTTGCTGAATGGCTATTCGCGTCTGTATGAACATAAAATAACCGGATATAAAAGCGATCCTTTAGACCTTTGTGCATCGTACAATGTGTATAATTTAGATCGATCTGTTTTCTTATCGCTACCGATTCGTATACGATATATTATAATAAAATTTATCGCTCAATCAACACCGACCTTTTACGATTTCGCGCCATAGTTGATTGGATTTCTTCATAATTACATCTTTTGACATGTACGCGTCAAGTTTCGTACTTCGCAGGCCGGCAGGGCATGGGATCGTGGGAGCACCGTATAATCAGTTTTCCTGGCTGTCTTGTTTCGATGCGAAACCATGGAAATATAACACACATAGAAGNTAAAATTTATCGCTCAATCAACACCGACCTTTTACGATTTCGCGCCATAGTTGATTGGATTTCTTCATAATTACATCTTTTGACATGTACGCGTCAAGTTTCGTACTTCGCAGGCCGGCAGGGCATGGGATCGTGGGAGCACCGTATAATCAGTTTTCCTGGCTGTCTTGTTTCGATGCGAAACCATGGAAATATAACACACATAGAAGAGTCGGTACTTGCAAATAAACCGTTATATTGTTAAAGTCCTTATGAACTTTTTGACGTATGTATGCCTGTGTTATTTGCAGGTAATTCAATAAAACATTTCGAGTTTAAAACGTTACGAATAAGGCGCACGATGAACACTGGGTTGTCCAATTTCGCTTACACGTCAGTATATGTCATGTTCAAATGACTTATATTTCGATTATTAAAGCTGGAGATATTATTCTGATAACGCCCATTAAATGTTTTTGTATGCTTGTTAACGAATTTCTGGGAACTTAAATTTTTCATTTCAATTATAGCTTACGCAAGCTAACGAAAGTATGGATGTTCGTATTCTTAAACAAGCTAAATATTCGTAAAGTTAGTTTGTTATATACAATATGGTTTTATATTTGTTAGCTATTTAGATTATCTATATTGGAATTATTTATAACGAATGAATAAAGGTCCAGCGTATCCTGAAACCTCGGGCTATCCTTAAGATAGGCGATGATACTGTAGCTCCGCTAGCTTTTGTA
This sequence comes from Bombyx mandarina, assembly GCF_003987935.1. The sequence continues at coordinate 46,071 of NW_021011736.1, read as the reverse complement.
TGTTTTAGGTAAGACAGTGTTCAATTGATGGGTTAAATTCAAGTATTCATGCCCAATTTGAACCTACTTTTACATATTATTTGGGTTAAATTCTGGAAACCTTTAACCTCGAATGTGAATTACTCTTACCGGGTTTTTTTTTTTGCTAAGCAATAATAAAGTAACGTTTCTGACAATACAAGACAGAGGGACAATAAAGTGTTTTTTCTGGACTTGAAAGCCAAACGAGCTGGCGATCTATTTGATACTAAGCGCTAACCAAAGATCATCGCACCATAAAAGCAGCAAATCTTAATCACCTGAAGCGTTTGAAAAAGAACCTTTCGAATCGTGAAGTAAAATCGCTTCGCGGTAAAAATACGTAGGATAAAATTTAGTTGCAAGTCAATTTCTCCTGGTGAATATGCAGCAATTATTTATTGAATTTAGTAAATACGTGTAAGTTAATTCTTTGTGCCGAGCAGTCAACAGACTGAAAAGGTTTATTGTTTGCGACCTAACGCATGCTACTTTGATTAGGATTATTAGTAGTGTTTAATGAATCGTTTGCATGTTTCTAAATCTGGTCTGGTATTGTAAACTATTTACTCTGTTTGGGAAGGGAAGAAATCAAAATTAGAAACAACAGAAAAATAATTCTTACAACACAACTTCAAAACGAATTCATATAACAAGTTCATAAAAACGTGAACTCAAAAATCTGATACGTACAGAATTTACTTCTCGTAATCTGGTATTGAAATACTCATAACGAGTTTCACTGGGGTTACTTACTGAGGGTATCGTGGAAGCTCATCACGCCACCCAGCTTGTTCTGAATCGAATTTCGGCCGGTGCTCGCAATTAGGCGCGATAAATGCCCCGACATTCGATACATCGGCTTTTCGATTAATCGGTCGAATTGAAAATGAAATCCGATTTTAACAGGCCCTACTCTTTTTGGTCGTTTAAGTAACACCTCTCGCTTTATTTCGAGATTATCTTAGCTTGTTTTCAAAGTAATTTACATAATAGAATCGATTAATCTTACCTCAATCAATATTTTATGATGTGTGGATCGTTTTTATAAGAAATATGTGCGAATAATTAAACATTAAGGAAATTGATAAACTACTAGATACTTAATGAACAAATCTCATATATGTTTATTTCCGTATAACTAACCCGTATATTTGTTAACACGATTGATCTATAAATTACTGAAATCGTTTTTTGGTATGTTGACAATGGCCCGCATTTGTAAGAACCAGCTACATATCAATTATTTTGACACCAATAACTATTAGGTCGTTTACCAATTACTTTGTGTTAAGTTTTATGACTTATTTTTTAATATGTTTTTACGACAGCACTGAGCATTTTAATGCGATTTTTTTCATAAATTTATATTTATGGGATTCAATATTAAAATTAGAAACATTTCAAGTTTACCATGAACAATAGGTACTTCATTATAATTGGACGGGTGCATCTGTTTCATTTGACAGACACAATGCCACAAATATGTACATTACATCAAGTATCACGTTTCTGAGTGACAAACTCCACCTTTTTATAATATCTTACGGCAGTCGATCTAAACGTTAGAAGAAAGAGAACGAGCTATTATAAACAATAAGAAAACTTTTGGGCATTACAAGGCGACAAAACTATAATATCTGTACGAAACAATGGGAACAATAGTTGCCCTCTGTCAATTATGCGATCATTAACATTGGAATAAACTACGTAACGGATCAGATCGTCGGTCCTCGAAAAACAACACGATGACAACGCACCGCGGTACTCTCATGACGAAATAAATACAAACAAAAATAAATCTTATGTCAAAAGGGAAGACATCCAATTTTAACGATAGTCCCGTGAATGATCGTGCATATTTAGAAACGTCGANTGCCCTCTGTCAATTATGCGATCATTAACATTGGAATAAACTACGTAACGGATCAGATCGTCGGTCCTCGAAAAACAACACGATGACAACGCACCGCGGTACTCTCATGACGAAATAAATACAAACAAAAATAAATCTTATGTCAAAAGGGAAGACATCCAATTTTAACGATAGTCCCGTGAATGATCGTGCATATTTAGAAACGTCGAAACAGTTACCCTATAAATGATTTATAGACTGCGGCGGCGCCTTCTTCATTTTTGTCACTTGACTATGTGGCGAAGTATCTGCATAATTAATAATCGTAGTCAGTTATCATATTCAAATGTCTGTAGGCATTAATTTACTATTTAATGAACATTAAATGATATAGGTGTTTTATAATCGCGTTCTTTTCTGTTGTGATTTAACAACACGAAATTTATATTTTAATTTTACTCTACAAATATAATGCTACTATTCTGTAACTGGTGAAAGCTGCTGAAGATAAGCTACATAACAAATCCATGTTCGAAACCCTATAAATTCAATTCGAATTAGTTTCCAGAACATTTTCGTTTGATATTTGATACTGCGACAAACTGTGACTCATTGTGATAGGGTTAATTCTTCGGAATATTTAAATAAGTCGATTATAGTATTTAAATTTATGATATAAATATAGACCATATTTATAAGCTTTGCATAAAAACCAAACAAGCCATAAAGCTTAATTCGACACACTTATAACTTAATTTTTTGTTTCAATATTTGCTGGGATCACATCATAATTTTGCATATCTCGATCGCTATCGTATGAATACTAAAAACGTTTCTGTCAATTAATTTTGTTTCGTAGTCAGTAGCCGCAAGACATATAATGATTTAACGTGCTCAAAGGTCGTATTTGCGATAATTTTAAACTCGCATTTGTTTAAAAATGATGGAGGTGTCTGAAGGTGGTATTCGTTTTGTCGACACGCGATCTCGCGATAAGTCCCAAGCTTGCCACTTGTAATTTGATGGGAGGTCCCTTTAAAGTCTCAGTTTCATTAATTTTTTTTGGTCTTTAATCTCGTTGAATTGCATAAGAAATTGATTTAAATTCCTTTGGTATTGGGTTAGTAATTAATTGTGTCGATAGTTAAAATAAACATTCTTACCATAAAATGAACAATAATATTCCTTGATTTGATAGAATAAGTAATAGACGACAATGAAACCCTGTAACTTTTAACCATATACGAGAGATGAATTTTTTATTCCTTCGCGGTTTGGGCATATAGTTTTTTAAATTAGGATTTTATATATTTTGTGTTCTTATTATTTATTTTGAAGCTTTGACTAGTTTCAGTAAGCACGAGAAAAAAGCAAATTCGTTCTGGTGGTAACATGTCAAAACTTTTCCAGCCATGTTTTTTAATCCTCTGGTGTTTTCAAATGTGGGTACATCGTAAAAATGACACACATTTATTGCATTGTACGACACATGTAAGTAATGCCTTGTCGTGTTGTATGGGTTTTGTCAGCATGCAATCAATGATTTATTTAACTTCATTGTTGATAATTTTATTAACGACGGTCGCGTGAACGAATGCTAATTGCTATCGTTATGTGAGACGGTCGATGAAAACCTTGACGAAGTCGTAAGTGGGGTATTTTTGTTAACTCCACGTAGTGATACATTATTAAGTTTGATTAAGCAATATCAAAATGCTTAGTAGTGTGTTTATTGATTTTGGATAACAGGTTAAAGAAATTAGAACCATTAAGAACAGAGTAAAGAAAAAGCGTAAGCAATACGTTGACAATGTTAAGTGAAATTGTCTAATAAATATACAATAATATTATTTGAATAAAACAATAATGTTGAGATTCATTGTTTTGTTGGCGTTATTCAAAAGTCCTGCGAGGTCGGTGCTGTACTGTAGGTGCGTGCAGATTCCACTTGTGATTGAGAGTTACGATTGTCATTAATATCGTAATGGACTCGATTTATGGCCGAGGATCATCCCATTGGTTTTATTGTTGAACTCATGCTGTATTTATTGGATCCTGCTTACATATCCGAATTATCGGAGTCTATGTTGTTGATCAATTTGTGTTTTACTTTTGAAATTCACAATGACAAAATTATTGATGTTTATAGTACACTTGTACAATGATAAGTTTAGGAGTTCATTGGTTGATTTTTCATGTTAATTGCTGAAATGTGCAGACGAAACTCACGGCGCCTGGTTAGGATAATTAATAAAATAAATTTGATTAAAATAAATTGGGTAATTGAGTAGTAAACTAGATTTCTAAACTTAGTAGCGACTATAGCTCAACGTACCATTTGGATATAATTTCGATTAATAGCTGGGACAAAGCTTTTGTCATTAAGATTCTCAGCTGTAAAATGATCTAAAATATAGAGTAAAAATATCAGTATTGAAACATTGTGTCTCTTGTATTATGAATTCTTTGCCTGTTTTGTTCCTAGTTATAGCTGCTGCGTAGCAGTTATGGACTTTGGTTAGTAGGGTTAGCTAGGAGGGTCCGATTGTGGCTTTTACTTCATTTCCACTACATGAATATGTTTGGTTGTCCACCAAACTTGGTTGACTTTGGTAGTCACTGTAACTTCTTCTAACCCACTTTGACTATGAATTCTTTTTTGTTTTTAAAAATGAACTGAAATGGAAATCCACATTGTTGTATGTCACCGCAGAACAATAAGTTTCTTAAATGTGGGAGTTATTTTTGACGAACTCGAACGTATTACTTTGTGTAGCACCGCATTTTTAACATTGATTTCGCGGTTCAAATAAGATCTTTTGTCCCGGTCTCCGTTTTATTTGTTACGCCGCCGCGTCGCTGTAATGTTAATTGAAAATCGCGGTGAACCCTCTCGTTGCCCACGGTGTTCTAATGTACTGGTCGAAAGACTAACCATGTCGTGGAAATTTTACGTGGCAAATCTGTGCTTCGCCGTATCACTTCAATCATCGACCTCACGTCCTAAGGTGAGACATGGAGTTTATGTCTTTGTGGCCTCTGGTACATTAGGGCCGAGATTTCGTTCGCCCATCTAGAGCGAAAAGAATTATGCGGTCCATATCAGTCAATTAATTGTACATGTATATCTTAAGAACGCTTTGTAGTTGTTATGTATTCGTGTTAAGGTATTAGCGTTACCTCACAAGTTTATTTAAATAAATTCTTTCTTAATTTATTAAGGCCACCAGCGTATCCAAATTGAAAATTAACCCCACTTAGAAACGCCTCCTGGCGCTTCATATTTTTGCTTTTTTTCACATCGTGTCAACACCCGTCGATAAATTATTGCCACTCGAACAACGAACCTATTATTATGGTACCTGACATTTTGTATTAAGAATTTTGAGCGAAAAGGAAAATTTCACCCAAAATTTTGGCCTGCGGTGCAACAGGAATTGGTTTTTGAGATTTATGTTGTGTACGTACGAAACGATTTTGTTGTAGATTCTAACGTCTACTTTTTGTGTTGCTCCTAAAGTTCACAAATATGTCTAATAATGTATGCTACCTTCAAATATAAACGTAAATAGAAATAAATTAAGATGGTTTACTAAATTTGACATTCAGTTATATGGTGTTAGTGTAAAAGTGGATCCCGTCAGGTGGCCCTTGAACACAAAGTTCATTGGCACCGGTCAGGTGGGGCCAGCGAATGATTGATCTACTCCCTTATCATTGTGCTGTCGCCTACATGCGGCTTTCTCAAAGACATCATTGTGTATGACCAGAGACGCGTGTGCCGTTGGCAATATACCTTCTGTAATATTAACTAATTAATCATTTATTTTATCATATTTTATTTGTTTCAGAGTCAACAAGTTCAAAAATCACAGGTGAAAAAAATGTAAGTGAATCCGAGATTTTAAGTTTGTTTTAAAATCGTTTCTTATACTGACTTGTTTGGACTGCGGAAAGCGGACATTCTCGATTTTTTAGTATATTCTTTGATTGATTTTTTATAATATTATTAAAATACTAAGATAATCTAAATACGTAAATGATTTGATTCGGGAATTTTGTGCCGACCTGTAGACAGTTTGTCGTCAGGTTCAACCGCCCGCACCTTTACGAAATATTAAGTAGTATTTTAAAATGCGAGGCGCTAGTCACGTCACAAGACTAAAGACATCTTCGATGATGATTTTTATTTGAACTGTGACAATTCGGAAATGTCAGCGTTTGGTTTCATGTGGACTGCTGAATACACTATATAAGTACACAGTGTATTTCACAATTCATTCAGATTTAGTTAAAACAAATAGCTGGAAAGGAAAAAACGAAAATCAATTATGTAATACGAAAAACTACACCCATAGAAGAAATTCTCACCCTCAGAATCACATCATGGACATAAATTATTATTGTCTTATTAAATATTTTTATGTGTTTAGAGTTTATATTAACATGTGAAAAATCGATTGTATTTATTTCATTATTTTAGTTATGCTAATTATTTTTGAAACAGTAAACACGCTGGCGCCGCATCTGGTTTAGAAAGTTCTAGTTTTATTTAAACTGTTCTGTTGAAAGACGGTTTTCCCATAGCTATTTGTTTAACGCCAACGGGTACACTGTTTTCTGTAATTGGATACAGTTTTTACACCTACGTTCTGAATTTAGGCAGTATAAAAGTTGGGCACGTGATTTGGATTAGGTGTTTATTGCCACGTTTTATTATGTTTTAAAAGATCTCTTTTAATTTAATTTGTGCTTTTTAAATATTTTGTCCCTTTAGATTTATTATGACTTCATTATTTTTCTTTCCTAGATGGGACATTCCGGCGCTTCTAGAGGCGATACCCAAACTCGGTGCAGTCATAGATTTGACAAATACCGATAAATATTATAAACCTGAGGTAAGTGTTCGACTTGGAAATGTTATTGTGTTAAGTTCTGGCTTTATAAAATTTACGAGTATTGCGTAGTATTAGTGTGTTAGCAATGTGCGAAACAGCCACAGATCGTGAATATCGACTCAAAGTATGAACATTCCTTCTTAGGTTATTGTTGGCGTAATGAAAGGTATATGAGCCCGTAGTTATGTTTGTGTGTAATACACTGACAATACGGGATGGTCCTCCTCCGTTTTGCATCAAATATGCTTTCTTACGTTGCTCACGAATGAAAAAGTTTGGCATAACGGGTTCACTGTTTTTAAGAAAAGTACCATGTCGGGTCACAAGTCTGAGAAATTAACGTTGCGATTGTTTTTTTTCTGTTAAATCCAGTCCATTCTAGATTGAATATTAAATAACCTGACAACAATAATTTATAATTTCGTAATCGCTATATCGCCTGAATTGAACCGCAAAACATTTGCTGTCGGACTAACAATGTTTTTCCTTTTCGGTACTGCTTTGGTAGTTCACACATACTTAGGTACACTAGGTCTTATAGTTGCTAATCTTTACGGACTGGTATTGCCCATTGCATCTTCTCTGGTGGGCTGTCAATTATTTATTTATATTTATTTCTTGGTATTTAATAGCATCCGCTTGGTTTTTTGTGAAAAAAATCCTTTTTCCACTTACACTACGAAACACGAAATTAAAATCGTGCTCTCAATATTTTATAAAACCTTTGTATATCATTTGACAGCCCAGTTGACATTCGGTTACCAGAAGCCATAGAGATCAGAACGTAAATGTTGCAAACATTTTGAGACAAATTCTGATTCATTAATGTATGGTTTCGGTAAATAGAACCATAGTCATCAGCATTGAAGGTAGTAATCAGGAATCATGAGGATAGGTAAGGACTACCACCAAACCGCAACAACTTTTTACTGGTGGTAGGACCTCTTATGAGTCCGCACGGTTAGGTACCACCACCCTGCCTATTTCTGCCATGCAGTAATGCGTTTCGGTTTGAAAGGTGGGGTAGCCGTTGTAACTATACTGAGACCTTAGAACTTATATCTCAAGATGGGTGGCACATTTACGTTGTAGATGTCTATGGGCTCCAGTAACCACTTAACGCCAGGTGGGCTGTGAGCTCGTTCACGCATCTAAGCAATAAAAATAAAAACAACAGAGGATGGGATTTCTATTATCTAAAAATCGGATAGACTAATATCATGTACGTACTTGAGACCTATTGGGATCTTCGTGACAGAAGTTCTGTATTAATGGATAGAAATACACAAAACTAACCGAAGACGCTGAAGTTCAAAGAGTTGCGCTATTTTTATTACAGTGATGTGAATGAAAGATGCAATAAGATTTATAAGTCGACCTTCGCACAATTCAACTGGTAACTAATAGAGAAGAGTTGAAGAACGATTCCTTTTGAAACCACCAAATTTTGTACTTTTAAATTAGAAAAAATTGACATTGCCAACCCTAGTTATGCAAAATTAACATGTCAGAACTAAGCGTAACAATAGTTCGCTTGATGTTTGTTAAAATATTTAAAAAAATAGCATTATCGCTTACGGTTACGAACAAAATTGTTAAAGTAAAGTATTCACTGGTGGTAGGACCTCTTGTGAGTCCGCACGGGTAGGTACCACCGCCCTGCCTATTTCTGCCGTGAAGCAGTAATGCGTTTCGGTTTGAAGGGTGGGGTAGCCGTTGTAACTATACTGAGACCTTAGAACTTATATCTCAAGGTGGGTGGCGCATTTACGTTGTAGATGTCTATGGGTTCCAGTAACCACTTAACACCAGGTGGGCTGTGAGTTCGTCTACCCATCTAAGCAATAAAAAAAAAGTAAGACGCTTTGAAAGAAACTAATGATTACAGGCTCAGTCGAGTGAGAATTGGATTGATTGCTCGAGTTTGACGAATTTAGTATATGATTGGACTGAAAGTTATTGCATATTTCATTGCATGATTCCTTATTGTTTTTATATCCTTGGTGCAAATATTATTTATTTAATTCATGCCTACAAATATTGTTACAGGATGTAAAGGCTGCAGGTATTTTACATAAAAAAATCATAATGCCCGGTCGAATTTTGCCACCCGAAAACAAAGTGAAAGAGTAAGTTTATTATTTTATTAATGTAAAATATATAATATAACATCGAACAAATTTTGTTAGAAAAATCGTACGATCAAAGCAATTGAATTGACCGTTGCTAAACAAAAATTCAAGCTAATAAAACATTTAAATTTTGGAATGTTAACAAGACTGAGCTTGTTGTATCAACCTACAGACACACTAAACATTATTTGATTTATCGACCGTATAATTACTGAAAGGAGACGGCTTTAACAAGTTTACACCCCCTTATACGGTGTCGCGTAAATCAGAAACCGAACAGCTATCTATCAACCAAGCGTGTTATCGTTTTGCATTCGCGGCGGATTTTAATTTGAAGCGTCGAATTGGCGCCATTCGTAGGCCGAATATGGGTAATGTTATAAATCTACGCGGTGGATGCGTGGGAGGCCGCGGCGCGCGCCTTAGTGCCGCGGCTGCTTCGACCGGTGCCACTAGGTACCTATTCTTGTATTCAATTGAACTTGGTCACATCCAGCGCTCGTGTCGACGGCGGCGTCTGCCTCCCACGCGTCACGATGCCTTTCGGAATTTGAAAGGTATTTGTCGCTGCTCCGATGCGTGTCGTCTCACGTCCAACAGCTGTCCCTTTGACTAAAACAAACTTTTTATTAGATCGTAAATTTTATGCTAATGAACAGTTTAATAATACTAATACCATTCGTACTCATCGACTGTAAATAAACAGAGCTCTTAAGCAGATCNGCGTCTGCCTCCCACGCGTCACGATGCCTTTCGGAATTTGAAAGGTATTTGTCGCTGCTCCGATGCGTGTCGTCTCACGTCCAACAGCTGTCCCTTTGACTAAAACAAACTTTTTATTAGATCGTAAATTTTATGCTAATGAACAGTTTAATAATACTAATACCATTCGTACTCATCGACTGTAAATAAACAGAGCTCTAAAGCAGATCAATATTTCAATGAGTTTACAATAGAAATGGTTGGGTATTGCGAAATCTAAAAAATCCTAATCTAGTGCGCCAATCGAGTGTTCTGTAGGTTTTCGTAGCGTAGCTTACTGTTATTGTTTGTAGAATGAAGCATTTAGCGGTAGCAGCACATTTTGTGAGTTCGGACGCATAAGTCCTGTCCTGTCCATGTCCATTTCTGCCGCGAAACACTTATGTGTTTAAAAAAATAGAGCGGCCATCATTCAAATGCATTTGAGATCAGAAGTACGTAAGGCCTTTTGCGAAAAAAGGGCATTAGTTTTTATTAAACCAGATCGTTTGGAACCCCTGGGTCGGTCTACGGTCGGTTCTCTCTGTTTTGTGTGTTTCATAGGGAGTGTTCTGAGTAATTGTTTGAGATAATGCTATCATCTCGTTTTGATCATCGCACTGCGTTACTGCATCACCGGATAAGAATTCATTCTTATGGTAATATTACCTAAAACCCCGACGTCCATTCAGAGTCGGTCCGACTATGGACTTCCCAAACTACTATATTTTTTCAGCGCTATGACATCTCCTTCCTTAAATCCGGTTTGTGGAGAGTATTCAGCGACAACCAACTTAGCTTTGCCTCTGGCATTGCTGACGCTCATGAGTGGTGGTAAACACTCACAACCAGGTGGACCATATGTTAATGTTCTTGGAATCTATTTTTAGGAAATTGTTTTTTTTATAATTTTTGTACACGGGTGGGTATCTTCAAACTCAATTTTTGATGCTGATGAGAAAAAGAGCTTACGTCTCAGTTGTTATTAAGTGGTGGCGGTGGTGGTGACACCGGCGGACTATGCATAGACAAGCTGCTGTCATAAAAATATAAGATGCGTTACAAATTAGACACTGGATTTTACTTTCTGGACATGTACATTTCCTTTACGTAAATAGAGTCAGTTACGTATTTAGAGCTTCTGTCTTTGTGTTATATCATAATGTAAGTCTTTCTTCGTAGCTTCCAGTTTTTTTTTCAATTTTTCTACGAAAATCACCACATTTTTGCTATCTTCGGTGCCAATTAATAATTAGTACACATACTTTTCAAATTTCATCAAGTGTATTCGAGTTAAACTGTTGTGGCATACCCGCAGAGAGTCAGAACTGATGAAATTATTAAGGTCTTAAAGCAGCTGGCCAAGGAACCCTAAAAATAATGAGAACGTCAACGTTCCACAAACTGTTTGAACAGAAATGATTTGAAGCTGGCTTCAACTGAAAGATTATCTCGCTCATTTGTCTGGTCTTTTGTTGGGCGCTGCGCCCCGTCGTCGACATAAATAACCATCGGTATTTCTCAGATAGTTCGCTCCTGTTATCGAACGAGAGGGTCTCGCATCTGTTTGTCAGTTAAGGTTAGACAAAATGTGCCACCCGTGCTGTTACATCGAAACAAACGATGCCTTAATGATAGGTTTGTGATTAATAATTTGAGTTCTGTGATTAAAAAAACAATTTTAGTATACTAATTTTCTTTTGTACGCCATAGATTGTAAAAAACTGAATCAAACTATGTTATTTTTATGATAATTTGTTTTATATGTCAATCAATGTGATTTAAAATACCACATATGTATGTAAATGGACTACACGGTAAGAATTGTCGTTAAAGACCTGACCTTTTCGAAACCGGACCGAGCTGATCAATCGCAAGATCGTTATGACGCTCGCGTGCCTCGTCTCCTCGTTCATTTATCACGGCTAGTATTTTTACTTGTTTCACATGTCCACTGTCGACAATCATGTCGTCATTACAAACCTGCTCGTGTACATATCACCCCGTCTATAAATCGTGGACATCGCCGGTGGTACGATTTGTACGAAACGACAGTTTTCCACGTTATTCTAAAGGATTTCGATAGTAAATTTTTGTTGACAATGCGCTTGTTTAATCGCGGCTCGAGTTTGTAATACGAGTGAAAATTAAGAATGATCTAAGTACTACCGGTTAAAGTCATCGCTTGGTCCAATATTGATACATCGGATTCTATGTCATGTACACATGTTAAATCCGCTTTTAAGCTTTTTTCGTCTTTGTTTTTTGTTTGTGATTATATTAGCGCATGATTGAGACTTATAACGAGACAATTTGACATCGTATTAAGTCATTTCTTATTTTTGGGTGGTTCACTCACGTTGTATCAATTTATTATTTTAATTTGCGAAGCTTTTACATGCGAAACTAAATGCCACATAACCATAGACATTGTTTACATATATCGTTTGTTAATATGCAATGTAAACATTTAATACAGAGAATATTACTAATATACACCTTTACCAATAATTCGGGTCTTTGAAGAAAACTAGTTTTAATGATTCAAAATTCAAAAAATAAAGGAGTGTTACTTTACGAGCCGTGAAGCTGTTTTATCGCACTGTAGGTGTTAAAAGTAAGTTATCACGTTGTTGACTGTTTGTCTAGTAAGAGTCCAGCGTAAATCAGAGTAAGTAAGATAGGAGACTTCCGAGCGTGATAACAAACACATAAATATGGCCACCGCCGGCCATTGTCAAAATTTAGTAACTTAGCTGGTCTCCCGTGTGTGAAGATATATTCTTTTTGTTAGTTTCAACCAAAAACTCTTAACTAATAATTTGTTTTTGCTATTGATTAGCCCTCGGAACAATTACGCTTTTAAATGTAATTGACTTATCTGATGCATACGTTCTGGTAGTACAGTTTATATGCTGTTATGTTAACGTCTTAACAATGGAACTGTCAAAATATGTTACAGATGTCTTACTTAAGTTACGTTCAAATTAAATATTGATTATTAAATCTTTTTTTACTGATTTTATTTGTGTCGTGAATCTGGGTGAATAGGCTTCCACCACCCTCTCATTTGTTGTAGTTGTGAAGCAATCACGCGTAACATAAAAACAATCGTTTTTTCAGGTAGTTTACTGGTGGGAGAACCTCTTGTGAGTCCGCACGGGTAGGTACCACCACCCCGCCTATTTCTGCCGTCAAGCAGTAATGCGTTTCGATTTGAAGGGAGGGCAGCCATTGTAACTATACTGATGACTAAGAACTCATATCTTAAGGTGGGTGGCGCATTTACGTTGTAGATGTCCTCCAGAAACCACTTAACATCAGGTGGGCTGTGAGCTCGTTCACCCACCTAAGCAATAAAAAAATAATAGTAATAAGACTTTTCCTTTAAATTTCAAGATGGGAGACGTGACGTCATTCTATTGGTATTATAAGGTTCCGGTAATGGCTGATTCGAAAGCTTCAAGATAAAAAATAATCTGATCTCGATGATGAAAAGAGTTGTCGAATTCCTATAATGCCTATCATGATAATAATAACACGTATTATTACTTGTTGTTACAACATTTCATTGAACATAATGACCGATATAAATGTCGACAATGTTATATTTTCTTATATTACAGTGTACGTATATAATTTCTTGTTTTCGGACCACACAGGCATTGGTAATTGAGACATCTCCCCCTCACAGGTATTATTACGTCTAGTTGTTCTATCATTATGCCTACTTCAGTCGGCGTTGTGATGTTGAAACGCGGATCGATTTCGATTAATAGTTTATGAAATTTAGTACATGATTGCTTTTATTCTTGTACTCTTTTTCGATTGTAAATAACTTTGAGATTTGGTAACAGTTTTAATTAACGCAGAGTAAAGAATTGTTGGTGTTAAGTGGTGGTATGTTTACAAATCGTTTAGGGTATTGTAATCCCAAAACGCGACGATCGTTGCCACTAACCTGCTTATTTCAGCCCTGAAGCAGTCGAACGTTCTGGTTTGATGTATAGTACTGCTGTTTCATAATGTATCTGAGATTTCGACCTCATATCTCAAGGTGGAGGCGGCATTCCCGATGCAATGTCTAAGGGCGCCCCGTAAACACTTTACAATATGTGGGTCGTGATCTCGTTCACTGAATTAAGCAAAAAAGGTACATTTTTATTGATTATTTTATTTTTATTTATTCCCGTTCAATGTTCAACTGATGATTCTATCTGTTAATTCGTTTTGATGTTATTACAACGAAATATTACGACTGATCGAGTCATCATCGGGGATAATTGAAATACCCGGAACAAAATGTTTATAGCAGCGTTTAAAATTACACTTTCTAGGTTATGAGTGTACTAATTAACAGTATTAATTGTAATGTTACTCATGCGGCTAATTATTAAAGCTAGTTTAAAATACGGATTACGAGTTTTATGACGTGTCATTGGCGCCAATGATGATGATTGTTTAAATTTTCCTGGACACGTAATGAGTGACTTAGCGATGTTACCTCTTGTTATTCCCGAGATTTTGATCATTCGTACGTCCAATGTAAAACGTCTTCTGTTAATGGACATCCCTAACTTTTCCATAAACTTAATCTAGATTGGATTTGAATTTTCTTTACCGTAGTTTACAAAGTTGAGGAGAATAAATAATCATGAGGCTCTTAGGCCTTTTCTTTGCCGAATTTCGACTAATACATTTTTCTAAATATTTTTATTTAGATTTAGATTAGACTGTTGACAAATACATAGTTTTATTACTTTTTGAATTACCCAAATAAATTTATTTCCAAACATTTACACAAAATATCTAATTTTGATAACCTAAAAGTACATATTATTATCCGCAACGCGCTTCGTCAGATTATAGAAATAGAGTTATCAGCAACATGCTTCGTCAAATAAAGACTAAACAGTAAAGAGATGTTGAATTTAAAACAAAAATCAGACACCATTAGTTATTTAAGGCTTCATTTGGTATCACTAAACAATGTTTGTACAAAATATAAACCGCAGTTTTGATTACTCGTATCTTGCGGTCGTACTTCAAACATTGCGTCCGTTTTGTATGCGTAATGATCTTTTATGGGTCGCTAAGCTATTTTCGTTTCAAGACAAATCGCAACACTGAATTTGCTAACATTAAATTTTAATGAGCTGTTATAAGCACGAACGATTTTAACGTTATTGTTATGGCGGTGGCAACAACTAGACCACAAAGGAAGCTGTAATCCTGGCGCATAACCGTAACAATTGTCTAGTTTGAAACACGATATTGATGATTCACTTTGAATGCGTAAAACAGTTTTTTTTTTTAATTTCGATTTTAAACTTATAGGCTCTATAGTTTTTTATAGAATACAAGTGTTTCCAACACTAAATGTAAATTAAGAATTTATATTCTTTCAATCTAAATTCCTCATAATTAAGCATATATAAAAAAATGCTTTTTTTTGTCTATCCCCTTGAAATATGAGTTCGTAGTCTCAATTTTATTGTGTAAAAGATGTCTCACCCCTCAAACCGGTACTTGCTTTGTCGCCGAAATAGGCAGGATGGTATTACCTTCCTGTGCGGGCCCACAATATGCCCTACCACCAGTAATTATGCCTATTTATAAATTTTGCGGGCTTATTGAAACTGACAGCGAAGGGTGGCTCTGATTCCTTTGTTTTAAAATGAGCAATAGTAATAATAATAATTGTGCGTTGTTAGTATAAGACTAAAATACTAAATTGTCGATACTAAACTAGAAAATCGTTGTCGATTATTCTTGATAAGCGTCAGTAAGCAATGTGAAATATTCATAAACGATGCTTCTTATAAACTACTTTAATTGTTTTATAAGATGTGCCGACTCGATTATTGGAATCCACAACATGACGATACTTTGTTTGTCCGTGCCATCCAATGGAACAAATGCACAATTCGATGTAATCGCAACGCATAATTTATTTTAACAACAACGAATAAAAGTTGTTTTGCATTCAAGTTTCTGTTTGCGTAAGCACCATAAAGAAGTGCAGCTGAAATCGTAGTACATGAGTCAGAATTGTTATGGTTCTTATGTAATGGCCGTCCTGGACACATGGCCCATGGGACAGGCTATAACATTATTATTTGAACGACTCATTTGAATATATGCCGCGGCTTTTATGATACGTTAGAAATGTTTTTGTTTTTAAATGTTTGCTAATCTAATATTCTCATTGCAATCGCTACCGTATGTATATTTAATGGATAGAACTTGATTTTGTTTTTTTATGGGATTTAAGTTAATGGTGCTTAAAATACCTATTTGTCATTCATGTCGATGTAATCAGTGCGATTTTTTTTTATTACATTAGAAAGTTTTCTGATGCATATTATACAATTAAAATTTTCTGTGATCATTTCCAGTATCGATGTATGAATTGTAGATCTATGTATGTAGCATTTGTAAAAACGCTCATATTAACTGGTTTGGAAACTTTTTATCCTATCTGTACATAATTTTGAAAATACTTTTGGATAAATTACATGTTTTGACGTTAATACATTGTCATAGTTGCTATGCTGTGAATATCGCTAATCAAATGAAGGGCATTGATTTAATGTAACTACTCGAGCGTGACCTCGTTCATTGATGGGCCTATAACACAAAATCTTCTCTGGAGTGTCTCTGAAGTTTCATCATAATCAGATGAATGATTTAGACGGAGGATTACAGTAATTCCTGTAGTGACTTTTTTTATTGCCCTTGTATGCAGACGAGCATACGGCCCACTTGATGGTGAGTGGTTACCGTCGCCCATGGACTTCAGCAATGCCAGGGGCAGAACCAAGCCGCTGCCTACCGCTAAATCTACCCCTAATCCACCACGTCACCACCTTAGGAAAAAAGCTTAGACAAAAGCCGATACGTGTTCGTTCATTTCGTATTAATACTTCAAGACATATGGGATTTCGTTGTTTTTGATTTGGTTATGATTGATTTCGTACAACCGTCCAACCCTTAATTTACCATTTAAAGTACATTTTTTCAAACAACCTTCCTTAGTCGCTGTTTACGACATAAAATACCTCAACTACCAAAATTTCAAGATTGTATCCCCAGTGACCAGTGTTGATGAATCAGTCGTTGAGTCAGTCAAGACAAGTGCATAATTGTAAATGTATAGAGATGTTCAAATTTCTATAGTCATCGTGAAAGTTGTTCTAGCATATATATGAAAAGAGAAAAAGTCTAGGAAAATTAGCACCGGGACTAAAATCGGAACACAGCGCAATTTTATACTTAAATGTTTTTGAACTCCCTTAGTTTTACTTTCTTTTAATGAAACACGATCATATCTTTAGCATGACTTCAAAAGTGTTTATAAGTTTAAGACGAACGGCAAATCTACTAGACTACTAAGTGTGTATCTAAAATCTCTACGAAAATAAACGTCTATAGACTCATTTCAAAACTGCTGAGAACAAATCTAGCTATTTTTCTCAAACTTTCCCGACGTAAACATCACAATGAATAATTTCTTACATTCGTTATGATTGAATGAGTCTAGTCGTGACAATGGATTATTGGTGGACATTCGGTATCTATTGATGTAATTTATGTTGTTATTATTTATATTATTTGCTGCTGTAATATTNTAAACGTCTATAGACTCATTTCAAAACTGCTGAGAACAAATCTAGCTATTTTTCTCAAACTTTCCCGACGTAAACATCACAATGAATAATTTCTTACATTCGTTATGATTGAATGAGTCTAGTCGTGACAATGGATTATTGGTGGACATTCGGTATCTATTGATGTAATTTATGTTGTTATTATTTATATTATTTGCTGATGTAATATTATGTCACTGTTGTTATTCTAAGTAGTAGGCACACTGATAACTATGACTAACTGTCATACAAGACTACCTGTACCTAATCTTTTAAATTTTGTTGTCCTTACTCAGGTCAGATATTAAGGAAACTAATTTGAAAGAAACTAAAAGTCGTCGTGGCCTAAAAGATAAGACGTCCGGTACATTCGTATCGAGCGATGTGACGGTGTTCGAATCCCGCAATCGGGTACCAATTTTTCTAATGAAATACGTACTTAACAAATGTTCACGATTGACTTCCACGGTGAAGGAATAACATCTTGTGAGTCCGCACGGGTAGGTACCACTACCCTGCCTATTTCTGCGGTGAAGCAGTAATGTGTTTCGGTTTGAAGGGTGGGGCAGTCGTTGTAACTATACTGAGACCTTAGAACTTATATCTCAAGGTGGGCGGCGCATTTTTTTACGTCGGAGATGTCTATGGACTCCAGTAACCACTTAACACCAGGTGGGCTGTAAGCTCGTCCATCCATATAAGCAAAAAAAAAAACTCGGAAAGAGCCGTGGAGGCAAGTTTTCCAGAGTCGTATGTTGTGATAAAAATAATTTCTGAAAATGCACTGAGGATGTATTGAATAGTTGTATTTATTGAATATAACAACAAAATTAGGTATCTACTGAGATCGAGTCCCGCTTGGACTTTGAATCAACCATTGTCAACTACTAATTTCTGTTGCAAAGCAATTCTCTCTTTTTTATTGCCGTGTAGGCAGGCGATCATATACGGTCCACCTGATGGTGAGTGGTTACCGTCGCCCATGGACTTCAGCAATGCCAGGGGCAGAGCCAAGCCGCAGCCTACCGTTTAATACTCTCCACAAGCCTCGTTTGAAGAAGGACATGTCATAGCGCTCGGGAAACACTTTCGGTTTGAAGGACGTGAGTGGCGTGTGCATCTTCAGTCGGCATTAATTTTGTGAAGTATATGGGCTACAGAACGTCTACTCATCTATAACACAAATAAAATGAGCTGTATTAAAATTTAAATAAAATAATACCTGCTGAGTAAATGGTATTCAAATAGTACTCTTAATGATCATCGACGGAAATTACAAGGTGTTGTTATTGCTTTAGTTCAATGTACCTACTCTTAATAAATATATTTTCATTATATTGATCAGAGAGACAGTTGAGGTTTTGTATAAAAATATGGAAATTAAATTTGTGCGGTTGTTGAAATAAAATTCGAACTTGATGATTACACGTGTATGATGTCATCTTAAACGTAAACGTGTGTTTATATGTATTTATTTGTAAGCCTGAAATAGCATTGTGTCTACTTATTAATATTTTAAAGTATTTCAGCTTTCTCATTTTTTTGTTCGTTAATATTCCAATTCAACCAGCGAATCCCACATACGTTTCACTGAGGAGACTATTGCATATTATATAAAAAAAAAAATAGCTACATGGATGGACGAGCTCACAGCCCACCTGGTGATAAGTGGTTACTGGAGACCATAAACATCACCAACGTAAATACACCACCCACCTTGAGATATAAGTTCTAAGGTCTCAGTATAGTTACAACGGCTACCCCACCCTTCAAACCGAAACGCATTACTGCTTCACGGAAGAAATAGGCAGGGCGGTGGTACCTAACCGTGCGGACTCACAAGAGGTCCTACCACCAGTAATTACGCAAATTATAATTTTGCGGGTTTGATTTTTATTACACGATGTTATTCCTTCACCGTGGAAGTCAATCGTGAACATTTGTCAAGTACCTAAGTATTTAATCAGAAAAATTGGTACCCGCCTGCGGGATTCGAACATCGGTGCATCGCTAGATACGAATGCACCGGACGTCTTATCCTTTGGGCCGTGACGACTACATTTATTTATTACTAGCGACCCGCCCTCGCTTCGCTTCGGAAACATTAAAACAAACATGAAACCAAAAAAATAAAATAGTTTTTTTTTTTAAAAAGTAGCCTATGTTCATCAGGGACAATGTCGGCTTCTAATGGAAAAAGAATTTTTCAAATCGGTCCAGTAGTTTCGGAGCCTATTCGAAACAAACAAACAAACAAATCTTTCCTCTTTATAATATTAGTATAGACATATAATAAGTACATTTATTGTTATGAAACTATGCTGGAAACTATATTTAAAGTACCTAACCAACTATATCATAATACATATTATAATAGCTATATAATAACACTTTACACCAATTGGACAAAACAAGACACACATATATCATTAACAAATAAACAAAGCCTTTTTTGAAATTTATATTTATTTATTATAATTTATTTTTATCCGATGACAAATTTACGATTACGATCATAGATTAGAAATATGCATACGGTTGTATTTGCGAATGTCATAGGGTTACATAATTACTGGTGGTAGGACCTCTTGTGAGTCCGCACGGGTAGGTACCACCGCCCCGCCTATTTTTGCCGTGAAGCAGTAATGCGTTTCGGTTTGAAGGGTGGGGCAGCCGTTGTAACTTTACTGAGAACTTAGAACTTATACCTCAAGGTGTGTGGCGCATTTACGTTGTAGATGTCTATGGGTTCCAGTAACCACTTAACACCAGGTGGGCTGTGAGCTCGTCCACACACCTAGGCAATAAAAAATAAAAATAAAAACGCATCTTTTTTACTACCTTTGCATTGGCAGATAAGCACGTAGTCAACCTCATGAGAAATGGCCACCGGCGCCTCTAAATGTCGGCTAAGCTAGTCATGTCGCTGCCGCTATCGCTACGGATGCACAAGTAGCTCATCAGTTCGAAAGTTGAAACTTTAACATGTCGTTAACAACTGCAATAAATAGGCTATTAGACTATCGCTATGAGTCTTTTAATATCTTTTTATTTGCTCATAGTGCAGTAGATAGTTTGATTTGATAATGTGGATTATCTTGAAGTCATATTCTTGTAAGGAAATCGAAATAATAATTTTAGACGTTGGTAAATTTTATGTCTCACTTAAACTAGACTTGGCTGGATCTCAATTAGTGATGAAGTATTGATAGCTACGAATGTACATTGCTCTCTATGATAAATATAGTCGTCGAACCTCTATGAAATGATTGCTCTAATAACTTCGTTTGCTTCATTACGAAATTGTTAGAAAGTCAATTTTCATAACTTTAAATGGTAGGTAAGAATAAATAGTCGGTAGTTTTGTTTATAGCATTTTGATAGCGTATTTCCATTATACAAAAATTATACAAAAATGGTACTAATAATTGGTCTTTGTATATATCATAGAAGATAGAAAACTTTGAATCGCACTAACAACCATTTCAAGGTACCTTTACCTAGTATATTGTACAAATTCCCAGTAACCTTCGGATCGTCGGTCTACAAAGCATTTCGATCTATTCTGTATGTTGTGTGAAGCCCCACGGCTAGACATCCCGCCAATTTCACCAGTCAAGTAGCTATGCGTTATATCTTAAAGGATGTGATATGATAGCTGTTATACAATTGAGACTAAGATCTCACGACTCAAGCTGAGCTTTGATATCTATAGGCTCCGGTAATTTGAACGCATGACTCACTCGTGATGGTACTCAAACTACCCCTAGGTAGTTAACCTAGGGATAGTTTGCCTAAGCTTCTTTGCTATTACTATACTACTGTTCGATACTAATCCTAAAATTGTGCTCCAAAAAAATTAAACTTTGAAAACCTTCTATAATACAATGTAAAATATGTTACCGGATATGTTTTGTATTTTGTCTGCATTTGACCTTTAACCGATTGTTATGTTTTGGAACGCGTTGTTTCGGGTTCGAATTCACTCACATGAGAAAATCCTTGGTCCTTATCTCGCGTTGTATCGAAATGTCGCCTATTATCTCTGTTTCGGGCACTTTCGGTGCTTGTTGGGCGCCGACAGTGAGACGTGTACGTTCCTACCATGATGGATGCGTTTGCACCGAACATGTGAGGTCTTGTGAAAGTCCGCTCGGTTGATTACCACAGCGATTCGATTGCCATTCCTACCTCTTAATTAAGATAACAAACTTAACATTACACGAAACGTTGTGAGTTTATTCGTTTTTCAATGTTTTACTGTATACATAATCTACCGTCTATGTAAATAATTTACTGGTGGTTAGAGCCTCTTTGTGAGTCCGCACGGGTAGGTACCACCACCCTGCCTATTCCTCCCGTGAAGCAGTGATGCGTTTCGGTTTGAAGGGTGGGGCAGCCGTTGTAACTATACTGAGACCTTAGAACTTATACCTCAAGGTGGGTGGCGTATTTACGTTGTAGATGTCTATGGGCTCCAGTGATCACTTAACAACAGGTAGGCTATGAGCTCGTCCAACCATCTAAGCAATAAAAAAAAATTGTAGTAAAATTACTGTTAGAAAAATGAAATGTGCAACTTCCGTTCAAATATGTAAGCAATAATAATAATAATTGCGGACTTACTTCTTGTTAGTTAGATAAATTTTCCAGTAGCGCCGTACAGCAGAGCTCGTCGGCCGATCTCTGAGCTGCATGAAAAATACCCGGATTATAACTCGGGAGCGATCCCGGCCGCAGATAACAGCCGCTAGATATAAATTATACCACAAACGCAAGACGCAACTAATATTAAATAAGAAAGCATGTAATTCACGGTGCCTCGATGTGCCGCGCCGAGGCCATAAAGTACACAATTTTGACAGATTTTAAATAATGACATCCGTGTTCAGGAGAGAACCTAGAAAGTTCCGTTTGAGTTGTCGAGATCCGCAGAGAAAAACAAAAAAAAGAAAAAGAATTCACATAATAATCTCGTATTTAATTTAACAGTTTGTCGATGTTTCGAATGATTTATTGTTTTATTTTATTTTATTGTACGAATATTATCACGAAACTTTAAAATAATTTGTTCTATTCAAGCATGTACATGTGTACATATGTTAATAATAAACAATTTCGCACATACTATTATGCTTAAATTTTTCATGTTGTATTATTATCAAAAGCAATAAAAGTGAAGGCATGCTTTGATGTTACGCAATGTTTGTTTTTGGATTCTAAGATCTGGCAGTCGTATTGAAGTATCATAACATAAATCTTAAATGGTTTGATGAGACGGCCGGCAATAAATCAATTAAGAGCTAAAAACAATATTCAGCGCGTTAAAAAAATCACCGCATCCTTGTTGGCGATAATTGTTTTATGTCTAGCAGTTTTTCTGCAGACTTAAACACAGAAAAGTCCGGTTACACTCCCAATAGTGAAGTTCTCGCAAGCACCAACCTTGATGATCTTTCCTGTGTTTTCTTTGAGTCGTGACTTTATGCATAATTAAAGTGTTTACTCTTTGGCGCCACACGTCGTGACCGTTTTCATTTGTTAACGTTATTGGAGTGAAGAATAAAAATTCCTTAGAAACGCTTGTTAGCGTACTAGTTCTATTTGAACTTTAACACTATTTTAATTGCGGTTTCATGGTTAATTGAAAATTTGTTTTGACTTTACGATCAGAATTTTTATTGCTGTAATTGTCGTAATCATCTATCTGCCTGTTTTTTTTTTGTATACATTTTACATCGCATACACTGTTTAATGTTTTATTGTTTAAGCTATTGCTACTGTGCGAATATATGATTTTATTAGTAGACAGCACAAAATTAATCTGGACTCGTAGATAGAACAAATATGCAAAAAAAAAATGATTTGGAAATCATTTGTCTGAATTTGATTTTTTTTTATCACGTGCTTGATAGATTATAGGTAAGGCAACTGGAATTTTATAGTATTTACAACAACAGCCTACAAGCACTTCAGATTATCATAAATAATCGCTGATGATCCAATGAAATTTAAATTTCGTTTGAATAAAAAGGCGGTTGTGGCGCCAACGCCACGGTGACAGCCATCGCTCCAGGGGGACCCTGCACAATTAGCAGCCGTTGCGCCACTAAACGAATGCAGTTTTGCATAATAACAAGCTCCATAACGACGACATTTATGGTGCTGCTTCAACACATTTCCATATGAATAACGAAACTTTATTTCCTAAATATTTGTACACAAAATATTTGCAAGGAAATATGAATAGACCGAATTATTGGGCCACCCTTAAAAGTTATTTTAGAAAATATTCCAATACTTATAGGTGTGAGGGTTTGCCGAGGTCCCCTCGCAAGAGCAAATATTAGAAGGTATTCAGTTATGACGTAAACAAACATTTCACGAAATGGTTTGGACGGACGATCGCGTCGCGTCGGCAGAAACGCCTTGTAATTCTGTTACGCCCACAGATCATGCGGTTTTAGGTGTAAAAAAATCGATTAAAGTATGGCGACACGCTGCGTTCGATACATAATAATATTTCATCTCAGTCGGTGACGGGTGCCGTAGATTCTGTATTTTGTCAAATTCAATTAAATCTTTTATAGCTGTATAACTGTTGTTACGTATCATTTTACATTTCTTAAACGTCTATAATATGTAGATAGTTTATTGTGTTATACTGATATTAGTGATGTTACTGATAATAGATTTTCTACAATACATATATCCGAGAATCGTATAAAAAATAGTACCTACATATATTTTTTTAATTTTTAGTCTTTACGTGTTGCTTAAAGTAATGTTTTTTTTTTTAGATTTATGGATGCCGTCGATGATTTCCTGGGAAAAGACTCTGGTGAGTCAAATCTTTGTTTATACAAACTGTTAGAGCTCTTGATTACTTTTATGCCGTCGCTAACGACGGCGTGTGTGTGCCAACTCATATTGATTTTGCGGTTTTCTTTTCTTTATTACCTACAAAAGCAAAGAAAGGCTGTCGACTGCGATATGAGGTTGATAGGTGGTTAAACAATTAAAAAATATACGCGCATATCTTGAACTTTCCGCATCCTATCGAAGCTGCTTTTACGTGGATGTATGTAGGTTAAATTCACGTGTCCTCGGTAGTGTTGTTGTGTTTGAGACGTTTCGCGTGGGTGAAGATGTTGCGGTAAAGTGTTAATGCACTATTGCCTATTGCCTAATTGTATAGCTTTACGAGACCCACCATAAAGAGTATCGTTTTCGACGAGTCTTTATAGACACTAATCGTTATTCTATTGTGGATGACGTTCCTGATAATTATAACCATTTGTGTCGAACAACAATCTCAAATGTAACTACAAAGTTTTCTCAATCGTTTCCAATTCGAAATCGAAATCGGAAGTCTATCATTTTGCATAAAATGGTGATAAATCGTGTAAAGGCGAAAATATGTTTGTTTGGTTTGTTCCTTTTTCCTGAAACAAAGAATTCAGACGTCTTTTGCCAGACCATAATTTACGGGCTGGATTAACATTTCGGAAGGTTTTTTTTTTATATGGACAATGGATAAACTGATTCACTGTATTGTTCTGAGTTAATGGATCTCTAGTTGTATGGCATCATTAATGTTGTGCTTGCTGTCTATGGGTAAACCTCCTAATACCATCTGCCCATGTAAACTTTTTTTTTTATGATTTACACAAAATATTTTACAAGTGTCAATATTTACTATATTTATTATAATTTTATTTCAACGTCACAATAATTGCCGACGATAAACTATGTAATCAATACATCGAAATCAATAATTGACTACAATATGACAATTTAATTTTGATTGCATCTTAATTTGCATTTCGGTCCTCTTATGTCAGGACGTCAACAGAGTCGTATACGGTCTTATCAGTGACGTTCGACACAACATACGATTTCAATTAAAGACCGCTTCGATTTTAAATAGGAATGTGTTACATGTTCAAAAATTAGAGAGCCTGCACGATTTCCTCGTTACATTTGTTGTTGTCTCATTAGTATGGGATTTAAAACGAGAGAGAGGTCACGTTGAAATGGTTGATTAATACGTCATAGCAGTCAAAACTAGTAGGTTCGGTCCGCACGTCTAAGTTTATCGGCAGCCACGCTTTTAATTACAGTGACACAAATCGTGGTTATCGTTGGACTTCTCACGGTGCCGAAACTCAATATTCTGAATGTTCATTAAGTTCTAATTACGAATGGGCGCCCTTGTTTGTCTTGATCACCAAAACTAGCTTTTATTAGATTACGTGGGCAGTTTCAATTAATTGTGAGCATGCGAGTATCTGTCGGCGTTTTCATTGGTAATGGCCAGTTATCGGTGTCGCTAAGTAGATTGAATGAGATGTATAATACTGGTTTGCTACGGTTGGCGCTGGATTTATAGGAAAATTGTCGATCCGGGTGGTTCCCTTGCTTTCGTATTCAATTTAATGTTTATTAATATTGCTTGTTTGGTTTATTGCTTTAGTGATTTTAAGCTTATCGTATGCAGCAGAATTGATAGTTATTTAGAATTCATTTTGTAAATTTGTGTGTGTGTGTAATTGTGGCCTGTACAAGTGATCTCTGCTGCAGTGGCGGCTGGTATTGATTAAGGATGGGATTAATCTAAAGAATATTTAAAGTTTCACAAAGAAAAAAAAAACAAGCAATTTGTGACGTAATTTATTTAGAAATATTCATAAAGTTTTTCTTTATTGCGTTTTGTAAAGAAGGTGTCGGTCGTGCGATCGGTAGCGGGGCGCAGCGCGGTAATGCGACGATAGTCATATTTCACGTGGTATCGCACCGGAATCGCAGCCGACTCCTGATTTACAAGATATCGCTTGCACGGGGGAATGATGTTACACTTGTTACTGTTTGTATAAAGAGACGCGAATTATAAATTGTAAAATATCCGATGTTATAACGAAGTAAGTTTCAGCTGCTCTTCGTAATTTGAAACATACTGGAATAAGTAAACCTTACCCGTGTTTTTTCTATACAAAATTGATTGAATTGGGTTTCCACTACCACCCTGCCTATTTCTGCTGCGAAGCAGTGGGTGGGGCAGCCTTTGCACTCTTATGAGACTTAGAACTGATATCTTAAGGTTGCTAGCGGCATGTACGTTGTTGATGACTATGGTCTCCCGTAATCACTTAATACCAGTGAGATGATGCGTGTGATCAGCTTCTCACCAAAGAAATAATAATAATTGTTCAACTCTCAACAATAAATCCCAACACTAGTGACGAAAGGTGGAAAATCGAGGACGTTATTCTTAAACTGAACATTAGTAATTTTTTATTGAATTGGGTCTAAAACGTTGGAAGTCGAGACCTCAAGAAGGAGGCAAATAAAAACAAAACAGGAATCCGTATAATTCGTACAAGCACTAAAACTAGCCCGCATATCAACTTTTGGTCTAGAACAGTGATTCCCAAAGTGGTCTATATCGACCCCTAGGGGTCTATGACAACCTGCAAGCGGCCTACGTCAGCGAAAAAAAATTTGGGGGTCCACGATAGTGGATCTCAACACATACACTGATAGTACCTATTTACTTACATCATACTATCTTATAATATCAAGACATCATTAGCCGAGGAGATTTAAGATTAACCCTTACAAAATTCACGCCAAATTTTGATAATTTATTATTAAAGCATGTGGTTCATCCTTCTCACTAAAAATATTGACTTATTGCTTATGTTATTTTATTTATAGTTTATTTTATGTTTATTTTATGTTACGTATATTTTACATAACAGATACAAAATTTTATTTTGAGTAGTTTTAATTTAAATTCAATTAATAAATGTATAAATTAATATGTATTTTTACTTTAAGTTTTTAACACTAAATTTTACTACAGTTAGAAATTTACAGGAAATCAATATCAGGTAAGTAGGGGGTCTACCCAACACGGAAAACATGGCAAGGGGTCTACGACCCAAAAAAGTTTGGGGAACTCTGGTCTAGAACAATAATAAAAATGGTACATGAAATAATAAAAATTCAGCGCTAAAAACTGTGTACACACTTTGTCATCATAATTAATTCTTGACAACTGAATTTTTGACATGTGTCGCGGAAAACGTCACGTAACTGATCACACCAGTTGATTGATTAATGAAGATGACTTGTCATATAATAAAATTGATTCGTATTAAATACGTATGAAATTTTAATATGGTTTTGTTTTTATTCTTGTTGTATTGTATTATCAGACGATATATTAGCGTGTTGGTGTAGTTCAACATCATCCCAATTGCTTTTTTATCTTCTGAAATCGGTAAGATAATACAGACAACAAAATATGAACATGTTAGGCTCGAGTCTACGTCGAGACTCCGAACTCTCACCCTATTAGTTTAATAAAGAAGTAAATATTTGTTTCGGATGCGATAAAGGTTTTAATTTTATTTTAATATGACTAAATGACAACAGACGGCGCGGAATCTCCAAATCCGTCTTTTTATATAAGTAATTGACATTAAAATGGCACCTTATGTCCGAAGTTCAGTTTAATAATTATAATCATATATTGCTTTATTCGGGTTCCGCAAGTCTGAGGCACAATTAAAACTATTTTTACAGTTTACAGTTCTCGCGTTTTTGTTATTATCAGTATACTAGACTGTCCTCGTCCGTAATGTCGTTCTTGACCAGGAAAACTGTAACTATTCGAAGCGTCGAACATAATATAAAGGCAATAAAAAACGCGAAATTAAACCGTAAAAATAGTTTTGATTATATAATATAATGTTTACTGTATGTACTAGGTTTGTGTTCCTAATTCTTCCTTCTCCTTTTGCGGGCCTACTGGAAGAGATTTCAACATGAAATAAGTAGTGCCCTTGTACTCTGTATCCTTAATGTCGTGTTTCTTCTAACAGCTGTGTGTACAAAATATATTAAATTAAAAATAAATAAATAAATGAAACAATTATGAAATATCATAAGTGACTAGGGAAGTTCCATGATTGAATGTTTTTCATCCTCAGCACTGTTGACGTATTCGCGGCGCGGCAACATTGAATGTGTTATGTCAATTGGTAATTTTTATTACCTTCGAAAGCACTGCGCTTGCTCTACGATTATTGCACGTGATGGTCACCGACACTCATGAAAATAGGCAAAACGCAGGGGTCACTATTTAAATCTCCTTTTAAATCTGGGTATACCATAGCCTTCGGGAAACTCCTTGGACGACGATAATTCCAGGGTCAGATTGTTTTCACAATGTCAAAATAATATACAGTAAAAGGTCTTTACACGCTGATTATATGTTCCGTAAATATGCCGCGAATGCAGAAACCATATTCGGTTGGATACCTACATATTGGAATATTTTTATCATTCGCGATCCGCGAATAAAGAAATATTTAGCCGCGAATATAGGAATTGGTTCGCATTTCTTTAATCCGCGAATAGTGAAAACGCGAATGAAGGAAGCGCGAATAAGGAGCTTTTACTCAGTTTTGGATTTTACGTGATCTAATCACTTGTTTTGGTCATTAATAATAATTATAACCACCGATTTAACGAGAATCATATATCTTCGCAAATAATTTTGAATTCCATACGGATGCTATAAATAGATTATGGATGAAATTCAGTGAACGCTATCTTTCACATATTTTGCAGTGAATGAAATATGAATGCCAACGGTACGCAATTTATCTATAAAATTATTGAGCTGACATTACGAAGAAATGAGTTTTCTCCAAGTTTGAAAGTTAGTTGATATGTAACCAGAATAATATATCGTTGCTTTTCAAGCAGTTCTCTTACTTACAACTAAGTTTATTGAAGACAAAGTTGCAACTTCGAAACGTCTTGCACTTGTGATAAATGTTATTTTGAGAATATGTTTGTTCATCCTTATTGGATATGATAACGCTATTTAGTCATTGGCTCTAATATATTGTGCACTATGTTTTGTAAATATTGTGTTGTTTTCTACGTTAGTTGCAATTCGCTGTGCGGGCGTTTCGTATTTTTTCTTTTTATTTCTAAAGCTTGTCCGAAATAACGTTAAATTTTATATCATGTTAATGAACATATTAATTTACCTAAAACATTATTGATAGACATTATTTAAATTTCACTTTATAAAAATACCAAAATGAAAAGAATGCGGTTCGACTGCGACAATTAATATTTTTAAATACCTAATCAGTCATCTAATCATCGCATCGACGCCTACGCGCGGCGTCGCCACGCTATGTGGTAATACCTGGCGAGCTCTCATACACGTACTTAAGTAGCTTTGTCGATGATTACGGCTGTTTTGAGGGCTTTGTGTATCGCTATTTAGGATCGTTTTCGTCGTAACGTTTTAATGAATTGCGTTTTAAATTTTACGTTCACTTTAGTCTTTTTAATGGATACAATTATTTTGATGCCTTTCATGTTTTGTTTAGGTGAATAACAGCGCAAAGTTTTGTTGAATATTGTATTATAATAGTATTTACTCTTATTAGAAGAGATAACGTCTGTCACTTATTCTTTTTTGTTTGTCGAATACTTAGCGCGTAACACATGCGTCACAGGTAGAAATATAGTGATGGACTGTTGAACCTATGACTGTGTGTGGTAAATCCTAAAAGCTGATTACGATGTAAGACTCAGGCGTAGGCGAATTGTCGCGTATCGATAAAGAAACACAATGAATCGATTGTTGACAATCGATAGATACGCAATGTGCTATATTGGTTTACTCGTGTGATTTAGTAAACGAATGCAACATTCTACATACGAATGCGAATGACTTGACAGGTTTCGGTGCTTTTGGGTTTTCCTAAATCGATTCATCGAGTTCCATAGTATTATTTAATAATATCACTTGCTAGCATAACTCCATTTCTTTCACGAAGTTTGTTAATAGCGATTGACATATTTACATTACATTTAACGTTATCGTGACGAACACTAATTAAATTGAATACTTATACAATAATGTTTGAAATAGTTTGCGAGTGGATCTATTGACGTCAATTTTTTTTTTAACTACACACAAACACTTTAATTTGTCAGCAAATTAAATAATTTGACTAAGATACATCTGTCTACAGAAATGTTTTAGCGCTTGTATTTTTGCGTATTTCCCAATATTTGAGAACTGTTTCGGCTTAGCTAATTATCTTCTGTTAGTATTGCCTTTTCTTACTTATTAATTTTTCATTTATTGTACTGGTATCGTGTGACACTAACAACTAACAAACGGAACTAGATCATGACATGTAAAATGCTTCTTTTGAAGTCAAAATATTCAGTAACTGTTTTGATTCTTATTTCTGGGCGAACGAGCCCCCTGTATCAATCGCTTGACGGAGCCCAAAAAGATATCACGGACTTAATTGTACAAAATAGTACTATCCGCCTTGAGATAATAATATGATTATCAATTATCACAGTCTAAGGTTTTCCTGCCCATCAATCGGCAACTTCACGACTGTTTAGGGACAGAAGTACGCATGAAATGACGGTTGAAAGACCCCTCCAACTCACACTAACGCTAGCTAAAAACTTGAATGCAGTAATAATTACCGATTTCATTTTCTACTACGTAACGGTGACACTTGGATTGTTTATGCTAAATAATAAACGACGCCCTCTTTTGATACCTTTTGTCTGGTATATTTGAACCTGTCTGGTTACCAGTGTTTATTTTCTAGCGAGTTTATTACATTGTGAACGCAATGCACGCTTTCTATGCTAATTAACCGATAGACGTCTTCGGTTTAGTGATGGGCTGTATCTCATTTGAAAGTTTGTTATTATTAAAAAGTCTTCTACGTTATGAAATAATTTTAATTGAGAATAAATAAAAACTAATTTATCAGTCTATTATGTTTTTATATTGAGAGCCAGCTTAGAAAAATGATGTTTGAATGATGTCCACATCGTATAATTTAAATATGGTATTTTATCGAATTTGTTACATCTCTAACAATGATCTTTAGCGAAAGAGTGTCGTCGTGTTGTGACTTATTTGCATGTGAATAGGGAACCGTGTAATAACTACTTGATTGACATTTCAAGTGTCACCACTTACTAGTAGGAAGGAAACCTGCCGCATTGTCATTGTTCGTATACCTGTAAACGTCGCTATCAGCTCCACAAGACCTCTAAAAGTTGTTTCGTAATTTAAATTATAAAACATAAAGCCTTTGAAACGAATAAATCAAAATGTTGAGACAGCCGTGTAAGTTCTTCTGCAATTATCATTTGTTTGTTTCTTTAATTGAATACGGGGCTCGGTTAATTAAGTTGCTTGGCGATAGGAACGCTTGATGGATTGTCGTAAATGGAATTGTTTTTCTACATGTTGACATGGGACTGTTCGGATTTGCATGTATAATGGCTCAGATGCATTTACCCCTCGTCGCTGTATTGGATTCTTTTTGTGAATCGTTTTTTGATTCGTGCTAATTTTTAACGTGTATGCGTCTCGTTGGCTTCTTGAATAGATTAATAGTAATGCTTAAGAGCTGCGCTTAATAATGTTAGCGAGAGCGTTTTATGTTTTTTTTTAAGTTAAAGTAAATAAGATTAAAGGAATGAACAGACCATAAATTGACTGACTTCTTTTGCGTACATTAAAATGTTTGGAATAACTTGTGTAAAACATATTTTAGTCTTTATGTATTTTTTTTTTATTGCTTAGATGGTTGGACGCGCTCACAACCCACCTGATGTTAAGTGATTAATGAAGCCCATAGATATCTAGAACGTAAATGCGCCACCCACCTGGAGATATAAGTTGTAAAGTCTCAAGTATAGTTACAGCGGCTGCCCTACCCTTCAAACTGAAACGCATTACTGCTTCACGGCAGAAATAGGCAGGGCGGTGGTACCTACCCGCGCGGACTCACAAGAGGACCTACCACCAGTATTAAAACGACGATTTATATATATCGACTCGAGACAAATATGTTATGAGCCATTTGGTTCATGAATGACTACATTTTAATTTAAGCTAACCGTGGAGAACGTAGTCTCATTTTTAAAATGTTTGTCACAAAATGATAATTTCTCTTAAACTGCACGACGTTGTAAAGGAACATCTTCGCCTTCACTTCAAAGGTCTTCCTGAGGAAGTGTCAAACCGCGACCATGACTTCCTATATTTTTCCCCTCAAACCTTCACCTTTTGGAGTGTAGGGGAGAACAGGGGTGGTGCGACGACAGTCAATGACCCCGATGTTTGTTACGCTATTTTCACGACACAAACAAAAAGGCGATCGTTTTAATGTCCTTAGTTTGAGTTTTTAAGTTTTCGTTTTGTTTTTAACTTTTTTAAGAAAGTGATTATTTAATAGATTTGTACAAAAATATTCTTCATTAAACAACACGTTTTGATTGGACATTCAAGTATTGCCAAGCATTATTTGTTTTTTATTGCCCGTGTAGACAGACGAAGCATACGACCCACCTGATGGTGAGTGGTTACCGTCGCTCATGGACGTCACCAATGCCAGGGGTAAAGCCAAGCCGCTGCCTACTACTTAATACTCTCCACAAGCCTCGTTTGAAGAAGGACATGTCATAGCGCTCGGGAAGCACCTTAGAGGGGAGCTCATTCCAAAGCCGGATGGTACGTGACAAAAAAGATCTCTGGAAGCGCACTGTGGATGAACGCAGTGGTTCTAGGTAGTATGGATGAACTCTACTCCGGTGGCGGACAGTGAACACTCACCATCAGATGGGCCATATGCTCGTCTACAAATAAGGGCAATAAAAAAAAAAAAAAACAAGACGACAGAACGACACGCTACCTTCGTTACCTGTTTAAAAAGTACATTTTTAAATATTAATATCTTTTTTCCAGTAACCTGTATGGGTATATACTATATATTGTTTTGTATATGTATTGTTTCAATTGACAATTTAAACCCCAATTTTCATACTAAGTCGTTGTTTACAGATATCCTGTTAGGGGTGCACTGCACGCACGGATTAAACCGCACGGGTTACATGGTGTGCCGGTATATGAGAGATCGCCTCGGAATGTCCGGAAAGGAGGCTATTAAAAGTATGTCCCTAATTTTAATGTAAAACATAATTTCGTATCATAAAATATTTCAAGTTACGAGATTTGGAGTTTTAAATCCGGTTGTGATGGCCAAATTTAAACATTCCAAATAAATAAATAGAAAAAAAAACTTTAAAAAATTTATGATTAATCGTTTTTATTGATTATTTAATATATTAAGTTTGTATTAAAATTGTATTAACATAATATTACTTTATGTTGACTTGTATTATTATGCAAGAAACTAAATATGGAACTAATTGTAAACACACAGTTTTGAGCGATTAAAATGAGATGCAGTAGTAATTAGCGGCAGTTTCAGCGCTTTATTTACAAATGTCGAGTCCATAATACATCAATGCGAATGCGCAAACTGTATTGCCGTTCTAAAAATATGTAACAAAAAATGTAATATCCGGGATCCAAGCAAATCAATAATTTCTTTATTTTAATAATCTGTCGTAAATTATGAATTCAGAAATGCTGAGTTTTTTATTGGGTTTTGTTATAGAATTCGAAAGAGCACGTGGCTATGCCATTGAAAGGATAGTTTACACATCCGATTTATTGAAGCAAAATCCCGCTATTGACAAAGAGCGGACTAACAGCAAATCGGCTACAAAGAGACGTCACGACTTTGAATACAGATCACCTTTAGCTGAAGAGTACGAAACTGAAACAACTAGAAGAAGGTATACTAAATAATTATATTGCAAATTTATTTTATGTCTGATAAATGGCTGGATGTAGATTGCATTTCGTGTTTTGATATACCCGTATTATTGATAAGGCTTAAAGAATTCTAGATGATATTCAGCAATTACTTGAATATGAAACAAGGAAACTGTTAAATTGTACAAAAAATATATTGGTCATCTATATCCTTCTTAATTCTATGAATCAAAGGATTCACCAATGCTATCTATGCATTTGTTAGCGCTGTGGCAAGTTATGGATACTTTCCTTGAAGAAGTCAACTGGTTTTCAAAATGCTGTTGTAATTGTTTATTTATTTCAATTTTTTTAAAGAGGTTTTGAAAATTAAAAAAAAATTATAGTCTGTAGGTGTAAAGGGTCTGGCGCAGATTTACGAAAAGCTCCGAATAACATGTTTTTTACATTAGAGTCAGAATCGTCTCTTGCTCAACAACCCGTTTCGGAAACAGAATTCAAGGCGGGGTTTTATTTTTATATTAAAATTAACCAAATATAAATTACAAAACTAACCATTTATCAGTACCATAGAATGGCATGTTCATAGTTTTCAAAAATCTATATTAGTCTATCTTTGTTTGCTACAGATGTATATATTATTATGTTAAAAATATGGTATAACCTATACCTTTTTTTAAGATTTCTACAATTATATTTTTTCTCTTACAGGTATCGTTAATCCTGCATAATATTAGAAATGAATTTTGACATAGATAATTTGAATTTGACTATCTGTAAATATTGGATATTATTTATTGTGAGTACAACCAATGAAAAATGCAAGTCTACTTTGTACAAAATTCAATGTACTAATATACGTCTTATGTACGAACTTAAAGCATAATCACTGACGCTTCAATATTTTGGTTCATTTAAGTATTACATTTTCACTTCTCTGTTTGTTTTTTTTAAAATATAAAACTGTGTATCTAAATTTTTAATTTTATTATAATATTCAAAATTATTTATTAATAACAAAAAGCTTATCAATAACTATTAAACTAAAGCAAAAAGAGAAAAAGTATTTACGTATACATTAGAATTGAAATAGAAATTTTCATATACATTTTTTTCAAATATACAAATTGAAACAATGTTGTTTTTTATTTCTTAGTTAAGCGCAAATTCATTCATAAAAATATGAAGGCGATGATTAAGGCGAAGGATAGGGATAAAATGGCTTTAATTAGCCGAAAAATTAAGAAGCTTCGAAAATTCTTAAATTTTCGTTCGCGTTTCCAAGCTAAAATTTTATCCTAAGCCTGGTGCCGGAAACATACACATAGTACAAACATAACTGTAGATATACCGAGAAACTTAATGTCAAATGGTTTTGATTAACATAATGTTGTCTTAATTTTAATTCAAATATTACAAGAATTCTACGAAGAATTTCATGTTTAAATAATAGCAAAATGAAATAGTTTTTATAGTAGTAGTAGTAGGGTCAATGTGTAATAATATTATTTTTTGCGTACCGTGGCGAAAGACCAATAATAGACCACACAAGAAGAATAGACAATTGCATGCTTGACGATCGGCATGGCATTGCAATAGGTGAGGAGATTGCAAGCAGAAGAGATGTGATTGTTGCGATGGATGTATGAAGTAATGAGAATGGATAGAATACGAATATAATAATAATGTTAGAGGAAGTCTGAAAGTAGCACCTGTGATAGAGAAGTTGAGAAGTGTGCGTTTGGGATGATATGGACATGTGATGAGACGAATTGAAAATGAGGTTGGTAAGAGAGTGTTAACTATGAATGTGGAAGGATATAGAGAAAGAGCTAGACCTAAGGAGAAATGGATGCGTGAAAGACGATATTGGTAAGAGGAGAGTGAACGAAGAAATGGTATATGCTAGAGGAGTATGGAAGGAGAAAATATGTTGCGCCGACTCCAGGTGACTGGCAGAAGGACAGGAGAATGATAATGATGAAGAAGAATAGACAATAGTACATGAATGCCCAACTCACCGTGCTTTAAAGCCTTCAAACGGAACATTACTGTTTTATGGCAGAAAAAACAGAGTGGCGGCACCTACAAATGCAAGTTCACAAGACGCTCTTCCACCAGTAAATCCACTCTGTCGTAATTTGGGGTGCAAAAGTGTAACAGTCATTGATTTCCAAAACAACATAGCAATCCATGATTTGATGCTGCAAACAAATATAATAGATAAAATCATGGTGTCCAGACCTCGTCAAAACCAAACATCACTAGCATAGGGGAGAAACGCGAGGAGAGTATTTGATGATGATGATATTTGTGATAGTCCGGGACTTGTAGAATTTTTATTAAATTTAAAATGTAAGGAAACTGTACAAAAAATATTTACCTCCATAGTAAAATCACTTAACAAAAGTACCTACTATCAGTTAACAAAGTTAACAAAGTTAAAAGAGCCTTTAAATAATTTTACATACTAAATGTTCAGGAAATGTGAAGATTCCAAATTTAAATTGGGATTAAAATTAAGTTATAATTTTGCAGAAATTACAAACCCACGTGAAATATTAATCTACAAAGGCTACATGAAGTTTTGAGTGCAGAAGTCTTAAATTTTTGAAATATTGTTATAGTTTTTAACAACGCTCTTCACTTTCAAAGTTTTCCAGTATGTTATTGACTTTGATTCGTAGGATAACTCACAGACACTGGTCTTTAAGCGGTTACCGCCCACGTCGAGCAATGAGTTTGCAATATCATTTGTGTCAAAACAATCAAATGCAACCCTTCAAACCAGTATTGTCGGAAACCGTAACATTTACTGTTAGGTTGATGCTATTTAAGAAATTACGTTATCAGTCCAATAAAATACCGAGAACAATGGAGTCATCATGAGAAAAAGACTTGTTATAGTGAAATTTGGTGAGATCACGTATAAATACGTGAGAGATTGCATCGTGATGTAGATTGAGTGCCAGCAAACCATTGAAGCGCCCCGGCGCAATGTTTTGTCCACCGCTGTATTTTTAATATGTTAAACTATAAATAAATTATAAAAAAAACTTTAAAAATTTTAGTAAAATTGTTGTAAATTTTATAAAAAAAATTAATTTTATCAAAACTAGATCTCTATACCAAAATCCTTCTTCTGCAGTGTTGGTCGATCTTTCAGGATGTTTTAGATACGCCTATTATTTGTAAATTGTCCTGAACATTCCAGAAATAACACATCATGGAGCGTTAAAAAAATAATTGTTATGACCGCATTTCGTAAGATAAAACTACGCGGTCTTGCTGAATCTGGACAATGCCGCTTCCACTTTATTTATGTACTAGCTGACCCGGCAGACTTCATAGTGCCTCAATCGATCAATAAAAAACTAAAGTAAAAAAATAAACTTAAAACAAACAAAAGGAATCCGTCCGACGGGGGAACATCAAAGGAAAAACAAAATTATTATTTTTATTTAATTCCGAATATTTTCATATTTATCTACCTTTTAAACCTTCTCTGGACTTCCACAAATAATTCAAGACCAAAATTAGCCAAATCGGTCCAGCCGATCTCGAGTTTTGGCGAGACTAACGAACAGCAATTCATTTTTATATATATAAGAAGAATAAGAAGATAGAAGAAGAAGAAGAAGATAAAAGGACTTACGTTTGAAATTTAAGCAATATCGGCGGACTACTTTTTTGAGTTCTGTCTTTTAATGGATTTTTAAATTATCTACTTTCGCTGAGTTTATGTTTTTTTAGCTATTCTTTAATACAATTATCATATAGATTTTTTACGTAATTTAAATTTGAATTTGAAAAATACATATAATTTTTTTTTTCGGACAAATATCGTTTTATCCATTTTCGTTGCAGCATCGAGCTGTCCATACTTCCTTAATTTCAACCTAACTTTCTTCTGTTTGTTGGTTGTGTGCTTTGATATATTTCCGTGTAGCTTCAGTAGGTTGGATGTTGTCTTTGATTTATATGTAGTCGATATGTTTGTAGCTTTCTCGTCGGGTGCATTCGCTTTTATTGCTCTATTGTTTGCCTCCGGGGTGTAGATTACGACTGTACAATGTAATTTGCTTGTAACAGGGCTGCTTGTTTTAGATTATGGTACAAAATTATTTTTAGGCACGCATCTGAGGCACTTACCGTCAAAATTTGATGCTAATACGCATGCTTAATTATTGCACACCTTTTATTTTATGCTTTATTCAAATAGGTAATGTGATCAATGTTGGAATTTAAGCCCAAAACGTCCACTACAATACCCATTCTTATCTTGTGAACTCAAAGAACGTAAATTAGCGTCGCTTTGTTAGCTTCTAATAAAATTTAACAACTTAACCGGCGTTATCTCATATTTTTGTTTCGAATCTTAACTACCTGGCTTCCGTCAGGACGTATTTCTCGAAGTCCTTCTACTTGACTGACACGGACGACTGTTTAATTTATGTCCACTACTTTGAGGTGTTTCATTTTAATGTGCTCGTTCATTCCGGTGACAGTTGGTGACGCTTTGGGCGCCATTTCGATTGTTATCTATTCATCGGTGTTTTCAAAGTGTCTGTAGGTCAATTATATTGTTGGGATACTACGATGACTTTAAATCGTGATTCGATTTTTATTACTTAAGTGTCAAAAATCCACGAATACACATTGTGGAATTTCCCTCTGAATACAGTTAGAATCTTATCTTTGCTTGGTAGATAATTAAATTCATACTTCACGAAGTTATCAATAAGCAGGTTCAATAGCTTTCATAATTAAAGAACTCAGAACAAAACACAGGGGCATTACTCTCGCGATCCTATTATCGGATCGATAATTCAATCTGGAGTGATATTGTCTGCTCGCCTCGAGGCCACAACGAGACGCCGCCGCTTCTGTCTACCACAGAATACTAAAATGTTATAGAAGGCTTCTATATCAGTTTAGACACAGGAGGAAACTTTACCTAAATAAAGAGCAAAGGTTAATTTGTCTACATTTAAAATTAGATTTTATTCATCTTATTTATAATAAAGATGTGTGGTGTCGTGGGACACCGGATAGGAACGAAGTTCCTTATTATAAAAATATTAATTTTAAGTTCTATTCGAGGTATAAAGAAAATAAAACTGGAGGTTTTGCAACAACCCACGGCCATTCGGTAACGTGCGAACTTATTGTGGTACATTTCATTCACGGTTGTTTGCATAAGAGTTAGTGTATTGCGCAAACGAACGCTCTGAGATCGTGGTCAATTAATGATAAAAAAAAATTATTTTTTGTACGTTATTACAAAGTTAAGTCGTACACTGTGTGCATTACTAATAAAAATCTTACGTTACGGGCGTTTTTCCCGGTTAGGGTACCCGCATCGTCCCATAAGGAACTTCGTTCCAAAAACATTGTTTGATTGTTCGTATTTATAGCTACTATACCATTTTTTTGGCGGTTCACCATGTCAACTCAATAAACTTGTTTTGTTATGATTGTGGAAGGCGAAAAACTAATCGCATTTAGCCGCCTAAACTCAGTAAAATTCAATTCTGCAACACGACTAAAATAGCTCATGATGACTTTAATCAAATAATAAAATCAATGAAATAAAAAAAATACAAGGAGATTATTTCTTAAAATACATTAATACTGTTAAATCAACTCTATACAACACAATATTGTGAAATATTTCTGTGGGTGTAAGTCTAATCTATGACGCATGAAGGGATAAATAAATTCGTTGGTATAATATCGGAGAGCTTCGATTAAAACACAATAAAAGGCCCGCCGGTCGACCGAGATGTGAACGTTTGTGACACTGGGTCATGTTTTAATTATTGACTCGTATTTTAAATGGCCCCTTTGGAATGGAAATTTGATGTATTAATAGTAATTGCAGGTTCCGTTAGCAGTGCGTGTGGTGAGTTTCAAATAATCAACAGGCGGTGATTGTTTCACGGAAGATACATTGTTTCGATATATATTTTGTATACTATGTCGATTTCTTTTTGTCTTAAGATGTGTTTTGTTATTGTTAAAGGTTTTTTAATGGTGGTGAAGCGTATTGTTGTAGGTCGACATGGACAATTTCCACCATTTAGTTAATTTTTCCCGCGGCGTAGCCACTCGCTCCAGATTGAAGGGTGGGGCAATACAATATCATTAAGTCTTTGATCCTACATTACCAGATGGGCAGGCGGTTTTATTTTTTGGGAGGTCTATGGGATCCGTTATCCATTTAAGAAAAGGCGGCGGGTGAGCTCCGTTACTTATTGCACCAAACAAAATAGTAAATGTTCTTGTGCTTTTCAATGTTTTTTATTCTTCCTGTTGACAGATAAACCCACGGCTCGTTTGATGGAGATCACCATCGCTCTGGGACATCAGTAATGCTGGGAGCATAAGCAAACTACTACCGTTATGTTCTTGTTCCTTTGATTTTAATGAAATTCATTTACAAAATGTCGAATACCGGTAACCTTGGTTTTTACTGGTGGTGGGACCCCTTGTGAGTCCGCACGGGTACCTTGTCTATTTCTGCCCTGAAACAGTAATGCGTTTCGGTTTGAAGGGTGGGGCAGCCGTTGTAACTATACTGAACTCTTTAGAACTTATATCTTATATCTGGGTGGCGGCACTTACGTTGTAGATGTCTGTGGGCTCCGGTAACACTCAACACCAGGTGGGTTGTGAGACCGTCCAACCACATAAGCAATAAAATGTAAATAAATGAAAAAGTAATTTAGATGCGATATGACTGCTGAGGTGCCCCGTATTACCGAGGCAGAGCTCCGGGTGGCCGTTGTCAAGATGACTGCGAAAGACACGGCCCCCGGCCCGGACGGAGTCCACGGCCGGGTATTGGCCTTGGCCCTCGGTGCCCTGGGGGACCGGCTCCTTGAGCTATATAATGGCTGCTTGGAGTCGGGACGGTTTCCGTCGCTCTGGCGGACGGGTAGACTTGTGTTGTTGAGGAAGGAGGGGCGCCCGGTGGATACAGCCGCCGNCTTAAAATGTGACACATTTATTGATTTTAATCGTCATTATCGTACGTTAAATTTATTGCAGAAACTGTCTGAAATACCAAAAATGTCCAGTCCAGAACACAAATAAACGACTATAATACAAACATAACAATTAAACAACAAAACCACAAATCTTAATTTTAATATCGGTCTTTGTTCTATTAAAATCATTTATAAATTACGAAATCGGTTGTTATTCAAATTGAAATTAATAGATAAGATTGTTAAATTATTATTTAGAATCCTCTGCTTTTCGTTTTTTGAAAAAAAAAAAAAAATTAGAATGCTTTGTGCACAATACAGATGTGAAAAATATTAATCCTGCTACAGAGCTGATAGAAATTATATTTCATATTCCCAAGGATTTTATCTAAAGTTTCCTTATAATATCGATATTACGACAGGAAACGATTTATTACATTTGATCGCTCGATCACGTGCATTGTTAAAAAAATATCGAACACA
This sequence comes from Bombyx mandarina, assembly GCF_003987935.1. The sequence continues at coordinate 4,598 of NW_021011736.1, read as the reverse complement.
TGCTCCGGTGTCCTGTACTATAGCTTGTTAAATTTTTACTTTTATTTTTTTAAAGTAAAAGTAAACATTTTGTATAGTGAGAGTGTATGATACTTTATCAATTGTATTGATAGGTTTTTTTTAAAATAAAAGTGAAAGATATTTATGTCAAAATTTTTTTTTAGTTTTTATATTTTTTTATTGCTTTGATGGGTGGACGAGCTCACAGCCCACCTGGTGTTAAGTGGTTACTGGAGCCCATAGACATCTACAACGTAAATGCGCCATCCATCTTGAGATATAATCTAAGATCTCAAATACTTGACTATACAGTTACAACGGCTGCCCCACCCTTCAAACCGAAACGCATTACTGCTTCACGGCAAAAATAGGCAGGGTGGTGATACCTACCCGTGCGGACTCACAAGAGGTCCTACCACCAGTAAAATATGTTAATTAATTAGGTGAAAAAAATGAATTAAGACGATTTCACGTTAGTCTGTGTTTTGTTCAGAGATTTATTTTGCTTCAAGCGCAGGATTACGGACGAAGATTATGTGTTCACGATTATTGAGAACGAGCCTGAACGGTTGTCTGACTCTGTTGATGCCAATCTATTATTCGATATATTTGTTGTTGTTACAAAAAAAAATACGCTACCGCAATTTCTACTCAGTGATACTCGGTTCGGCAGTTAACAATTCCCGCCTAACCTAAAAACTATTACAATATATATATTTTTTTTATTGCTTAGATGGGTGGACGAGCTCACAGCCCACCTGGTGTGAAGTGGTTACTGGAGCCCATAGACATCTACGACGTAAATGCGCCACCCACCCTGAGATATAATCTAAGATCTCAAGTATAGTTACAACGGCTGCCACACCCTTCAAACCGAAACGCATTACTGCTTCACGGCAAAAATAGGCAGGGTGGTGGTACATACCGGTGCCGTGGTACCTACCCCTACAAGTGGTCCTACCACTAGTAAAACTTTCAATAATATTATTATCCAATGTCACGTAATTTTATAAATACGTTAGGACCTTTTGTTAGCTTAGGTAACATAGCCAATACAAATAAATAAATGTCTAAAAATTTTTTGTTTTATTATGTAAGTATGACAGAGCAACACTTGAGAACAACTCGACCGATTTAGCGATATTTTTACCTGTGTTTGTTATTGCTCGGAAAGTTTTATATATAAGTATTTGAAGGATTTGATATTGAATGAAATATGAAAGAGATAACATTTTAGTTTAAAAGGTATAATTTGAAAATTTGAGTGTCATCAGTATAAATTCAACGATTGTCGGGTTAATTGGGTTACAATTATAATTAAAAAGGAAACTAGGGCTCGTCCGGGATTTGAACCCGGGACCTCTCGCACCCAAAGCGAGAATCATACCCCTAGACCAGTCTTTCTCAAAGTGGGCGATAACGCCCCCTTGGGGGCGTTTGAAACCTAGAGGGGGGCGTTAAGGGGCCCAGGAAAAAATGGGGGGCGTTGATGTGGGTTAGGGGGGCGTTGTAAAATTTTTAATTTCATTTACTTTATAGTATTTTAAATTTCACTAAAATTAAAACTCACATACTACACAATAATGAATAATTATTTTATATTTCTACCCTGTATGATGTTATAAAAACTTAAAATAATTAACATAGGTTTCGTAGGATAGCCCACACACCGTACGCAATCAAGTTGTAACAAGTTTCTGCGGAACATGATCGATGATAGTAAAAAAATTAGAGCAATTTTACCTTGATTACATTGCACCAGAAATTATTTTAAACATTAGAAAAAAAACTACCATGCAGAGTTTTAAAATATTACACATACGTAAACTAACACAAACATTAGGGCATTTTACAGCATTTTCCTAGCATTTTATAAGAAATTACTGATGTAAGAATCATAATTTTTATATAAAATGGAAATGCCTATATAATTATTGTTCAAAAACTTGTCTTAGATTATTATTTTTTACAATTTACCCATTACCGTCCAATGTCAAATAGTATAGTAAGCCTAAATAGCTTACTTATTGTAAACATTGTTTACTATTTTATTTCTATATAATAATAGGTTGGGGAAAAAGTTTCTTCGCATTTTTTAAGAAAATTCACAACATTTTTAGTACCTATAGTTTATTCACACTTAACTAAAGTATGTCGGTACCATTTTGTTCGATAACTTTTTGCCATCTTGTAGATAGGGGACATGATCCCATTGCTATAGAAATTTCGAGGCTTCTGATCAAAATACTGCGACAATTGGTTTTGGCAGTCCTCTCGTGATGTTAACCTGACACTGCCTAAAGAATTCTGAAGAGACCGAAACATGTAGAAATCTGAAAATGCAAGGTCAGGACTATACGGCGGATGCATTAACAGCTCCCAGCCAAGCTCTCTTAATTTTTGCTGAGTGGCGTTATCGTGATGAAAAACCACACCCCTTCTGTTGATTAATTCCGGCCGCTTTCTCTCAACTTCTTGCTTTAATCTCATCAGTTGTTCGCAGTAGAGTTCAGAATCGATGGTCCTGCCTGGTAGTAACAGCTCATAATGTATAATGCCCTTCCAATCTCACCACACACACAGCATCACCTTGTTGCGAGTTAACCCGGGTTTCGCCAGAGGCTGTGAAGCCTGACCGGCCTTTGACCACAACTTTTCTCGTACGTTCTTGTCGTACGTGATCCACTTTTCCTGACCAGTTGTCAGCTTCTTCAAAAATGGTTCGGTTTCATTACGTCGTAATAAAAAATCACAAATGAGTACACTGTTCATTAGGTTTCTTTCAGTGAGCTTTTTTGTGTACCCAGTTTTTTTCAAATGCGCCATAATTATTTTGTGGTCAATTCCCAGTTCTTCAGTTACGTCGTTACTACTGATATGCCGATTTTGCCCCACTTTTTCAAAAATGGCATCGATTTGATCCGTAATAGGGCGACCAGAGCGACATGCATTTATGACATCAAAATTTCCTTATTGAAAACGCTTAAACCAAATTTGTGCTACTCTCACAGACACTGCACTAGGTCCATAATATAAACATCGCAATTTTTTTCACGGCTTGCGTTGCTTTTTTACCTTTTTTGTATTAAAACTTTAAAATGTATCGAATACCTTCATTAGATTCACTCATCTTGACAGTACGAAAAATAAATAAAAATCACACATCTTCCTAATTTTAATTTGGAATTATCTTCTTTCGAATTTAAACTTTTAATGATACCAAAACCAGCCAGATACAAATAGTATAGCCAAAGAGATTTTATTACAAGTTCATACATTTTTAAGCTATTGCATAGCTTTTATCGCGGGCCTCGAGCGCGGCGACCGAATCATGAAATTCCGTAACGAAAAAGACCTAACATACCTCACTCTGCCTACCATGTAGCTCGCGTACAATACATTCACACGTTGCGCTTGTGTAGTGTTTGTGAATAAGTGCGTGGCGTGACGTCCAACTGCATGCGCGTCATGAAAAGTCTGCCCATCTCTCTCTCGCGCGGTTCAGCTTATGAGTGTGAAGGAGACAGTTAAGGTTTTGCCTTTATTAAAGTTTAATATAGCGTGGTTTTGTTTTATTATTGTTTTAATATTAAATTATTATTGTCTAATTATAATGTCATAAGTTGATAAAAAATGCTATGCAATAGCTTTACCGCCTCAGTTCCCGAGTGCCACACGGTTTTTTTTTTGTCAGGAGGAAATCGCCGGACTTCCGCCCTTCACTGGGGATGGAGGGCGAGACATGTCGGAGTCGAACCGACTAAAACCTCCTGTCGCTCAACAACCAGCATCCAAACCTCGCATGAGACAGAGCTCATGAAAAGGCAAAGGGGGAAAAGTGAAGCGTTTAGTGCGGAGCACATCTCTCCCATCACACTCCCCCTCGGGACGCCGTACTGGCGGTCGTCAGCGCCACGACCACCAGCCCTTTCGGTCAGCAGGCTGTCCGAAGCCCGCCTAGATAACGCCGGTTAGAATGGTCTATCCTACGGAATACCCCGCTGGGTCAGAACAAGCGTGGGTTGAGGATAGCCGGCCTTCCAACACCTGGATGCTCATGCGTAAAACGTGTGCAGAGTAGCTTGCACGTCGTCTTCTTAGGCCCCCTTCGCCGGTCCCCAGGCCGACATGTGAAGGAGACAGGACAGGAACTCACCGAAGCAACCATGCCCAGTGAGTACCTTTTTTTTTTTTTTCGGGTAGAGGGCCGATCCTCCTACGAGGTCCCCGCGCAAAAGGGGCGCGCGGGGTATGTGAGACTCAACGATCTGCATGGTGTTGTGAGCAGACCGCGGGCCCAAGGATTTTAGGACCCACCCACTAAACGACTCCCCTGCACTCTTACACCCGATGTCCGATCCCCTCCGAGGTCAGAACCCGGATGAGGTAGGGGGGCTAACGCGGTCAACACTACAACCAGACGGCGCGGCTCACCCCAAGGACGCCCAGCCGACGGAGCCTTCGAGGCGAATCGAAGGCTCTGAAACGTCGGCCGTCTCGGTACGGCAGCCCGTCGGGCCGCCCAGACGGTGCCGCTGGTGTCCCGGAATACCCCGCTGGACCAGAACCAGCCTGCCGGGTCGGGACGCGATACACCG
>NW_021011735.1:11433-78009 GCF_003987935.1 Bombyx mandarina | reverse complement strand
ACATATAAATAAATCATTTTAAATATTATCATTAATCAATCGATTTTAATCGATTTTAAGCACATAAAATAACATCAAAGACATACCCATTGGACTTTAACTTGTTACTATACTTGAGACCTTAGAACTTATATCTCAAGGTGGGTGGCGCATTTACGTTGTAGATGTTTGTGGGCTCCAGTAACCACTTAACACCAGGATGGCTGTGAGATCGTCCACCCATCTAAGCAATAAAAAAAAAACTTAACTTGTATTGTTATTTAAATATGTACAACTAAAACAAAAACATAAAAAATAAAATATAATGTGTACTCGTAAAAAAAAGATTAAGAAATAAATCAAATATCGGTAATTTAAAAAAATGATCGATATATGAATTTCATGTAATTATTTTTCTTTATACTGACAACACTGATTTTAACCTGACTGACTGACACTTCGCTTGCTGCTTGTGCTTGCGTTCAAAATGGATGTGTTTTGATTTTTCTTCGATATATTTTGCTTTTATCAATAACGTTACATACTACGACTGAAAAACATTGTGTGAATTGTGGTTTTAACCTGACCGAGATTTAAAACCGTGTATATGCTCTCCTGTGCTATTTTTAGATGATTTACTAATTGTGTATGAAGATGAAGAAAATATAGATATTTAAAGAAGTATGTGTGTTTTTTATACCCTAATAACTATAATTGGATAAAAATACATTAGGAACATCTTAAACATTAAAAAAAGAAAAGTTCTTGAGGTATTTATATAGAAAATTAACCTCAAAACGAGTTTTTTTTTAATTATATTTTTTATAATAGTGGCGTCAATTTCAATATATTTTTTAGATATCTAATACATTTAAGTATTTGAATCAGTCCATTTTTATAGTAATATTTGATGTCCACCTTGGGCCTAGCACACTATGGAGAGTGGGCATTCCCCTTTATAAACATTAACAAAAGCAAAACATTAACTGTCCCCTTCACGCTCATAAGCTAGACCGCGCGAGAGAGAGATGGGCAGACTTTTCCTGATGTGCATGCAGTTGACGTCACGCCGCGCGCTTATTCACAAACACTACACAAGCGCAACGTGTGAATGTGTTGAACGCGAGCTACATGGTAGGCGGAGTGGGGGTGTTAGGTGTTATTTTCATTACGGAATTTCTTGATTCGGTCGCCTCGCTCAAAACCCGCGATAAAAGCCATGCAATAGCTTAAAAATTATCGTAATATTATATTAATTTTAGTAGTTTCACAATTTAGCGTTTTAATGAATAAGTTGCGTAATGCAACATCCCGTCTTACTATACGAGTATGTCATATAATTTATAGCATCGTAATTTTGAGGCAAAGCAAATGTTGTGTATTAACTAAAGCGCGCTTAAGATGTTTTCAGAGCAATCTTGCTAATTAAACGAGTTTGGAACAAAAACATTGGGATCGTTGGACTACCCAGCAAAACATCTCAGTGTGTAGAAATTATAATACATAACTCACTGTGATTGCTGCCGACTTCCGGACGGAGGGAGGCCCGAGCACCCGGGGCGGACTGACCTCCTTTAACTATATTATCTTATCTTTTGGAATTCAACTGTACGCTCTCCATTTCACAGTGAAACGATTGCACTCGTTACGTTTTGATAAATGATTGTCCAGATGAGTTACGCGCCCCGACTTTAGATAGAACGGTCGATGGTTGCTTTTATGTTGATCGTTGTTCGTCCGTGACCGAGTGACTGAACAAACAAATTATAATTGATGAGTTTACTTTAACAGCGGAGAATAATGATGATGGACTTGGGAAGGGACTATTCACGGAGCTAGAAGGAATCGCTCTGTTCTTGAGCACAAGGACAGTAGCTTATAGCTTAGGGCATTAGGAACCGTTCCTACCGCGTGTGCAGTAACTAATGTGCTATAGTAAATAGCAGCGCGCAATGTACTCGTCACGTACAGCAACCATGTCGTCATATCTCACGGCCACTGACGATAGACAGTGCGGCCTAGCCAACACCGAGCTGGACGCGCTTATAGCATTTCAAGAGATGATACAAGCGGCGGGTTTGTTTATTATTAGTTATGCGATTACAGAACGTCATACCGCAGAGCTCATTCAAATTAAGCCTCCAAGTTTTATTAAACCATTCGACGAATAACTAATTATTTATTTTGTAATTGCTGTACACATGTAAACAGGTTCACTGTCCACTTGGTATTAAGCTGTAACATTAGAACATAGATATGAGAGCACATTTAATTTGTATGGTAAAGCTGCCGTGCGTTCCGGTTTGAAGGGTAGCATGCGAGGACTACTGTTAAATCCTCGATCTCGTGGTCCAAGGTTGCCCTCATTCGCGTTTTCTTTTATTTATTGCGTAGATTGATGAACGAGTATATGACCCATTGCGTGTGGTACTGGAGCCCATAGAAATCACAACATGAATATCACCCACCTTGAGTCATGTGGTCTAACTCTCAATTAAACTACATTCTACCCGCGTCTACAGTCTGCCTAACCACCACTGAAAGCCGGTTGGCAACGCATTACACTAGTGTAATACTCTGACAACGCTGCCGTTCATTCTCCGGAGTGATCTTGTTGCAGTCAAAATGGCTAGACAATATAGAAGTAGAATTTCGCACATAGCTATGTTGTGTTCCTCGTGTCGTAGTTCGTGTCACATATCGACTCCATTACATTGAAAGCTACAAGCTACACGTACACGTCTAACCTGAGAAGAATATATTCACGCATTTGTACTTTTGTTAATATCACAGCGTCGTCAGTGTCTCGGAACCGGCGCGGCGGCGCTCTGTGAGCTCGAACGTCGAACGTATGAATTTATTTATTGCTGAATCAATCCGTTTCGTGGAAAAATACTCTTTGTCTCTGTGTCTTTTCTCTAGAATTTTCGGTGCGTAAAATCGTTTAGAGTAAATTGATCATACTCATGTTTGGTGGTGTGATGCGAGAGTTTGCAGGCTTTTAATAAATATTTGCGTAACTTGAAGCTTATAATCTAATACAACTTTTGTAGTAGCCAGTACTGCTGAGCGCGATCCTGTCTAATATTACACGTATCGATGCAATATAATTCGAAGGGTAGGAAGGTCCTTATTCCTGGCCAATAGTGACCTTTATGTGATCTTTCTGCTCTAAATGGGCGGCGGCATTCACATCGACATCGTACAGTTTACGGAGCTTGGAAACTGCTCAATCGGATGGACCGTGAGTTTTCGCCTGTACATAATATATGCATCTTAGTGATTAAAAGCGAGACAAACGTAGAAACAAAAAAAAAAGGAATAAAAAAAGATTCGAACGACACAAAAATTATGAGATAATTGACAAAAAACGACTCTTAGAACTAAGTAATAAATTTTCAGATCTTTGGTCGTATGTATCAACTAGCTGTACCCATCCGCTTCGCTGGGCATTTAAAATTAACATTATTATTTCTCATCCTCACAAAGATTCTCATCATTAACGCCCCCACAATTGGTGTAGGGAGTCCAATACTCATATAAATATTCCTCCTCCTCCTCTTTGTCATTTCCTCATTACTGAGGGTCGTGACCACCTTGGTCCAGTTATAAAAATTAGCCTATCCATTTAGTATATGTACCTAGAGCAGTTTTGTGGTGGGCATTGAATGAGAAAGGTATACCTGGTAAGTATCTGTTAATCTGTTAACGGTTAATCTGTGCCATGTACAGTCGAGCCAGGACGTATGTACGAACGGCCGCGGGGAATTCCGACGAGTTCAATGTGGCAGTGGGCTTACACCAAGGGTCTGCACTAAGTCCCTATCTCTTCTTGCTTGTGATGGATGCCTTGACATCGGAGATACAGGAATAGCCCTCTTGGTGTATGCTGTTTGCCGATGACATAGTGCACGTCGGAGAAAACGGGCTCGAGGTCCAAAACATACTGGAGAAATGGCGATGCAAGTTGGAGGGTGTTGGCCTAAAAATCAGCAGATCGAAAACCGAACATCTGTTCTGTGATTTTGGCGGTCTCTAAAATTTTACACCCATTTCCTTCGACGGAACACCTTTGCCAGTATGTCAAGACTTCCGATACCTAGGGTCTGTTATCCAAAGCGACGGTGAACTGGATCGTACTGTGAGGCACAGAATTGACGTAGGATGGATGAAATGGCGGCAGGTCACGGGCACCATGTGTGACTCACACATTCCTCTTCCACTAAAAGGGAAGATATATAAGATTTTAATAAGGCCTGCCGTCTTGTATGGATCAGCTTGTTGGACAACAAAAGTGGCGGATGAAAGGCGATTGCATGCAGCAGAGATGCGAATGTTGCGATGGATGTGTGGAGTAACGAGAATGGATAGAATACGGAATGAATATGTTAGAGGAAGTCTGAAAGTGGCACCTGTGACAGAGAAGCTGAGGAGTGCGCGTTTAGGATAGTATGGACATGTGATGAGACGAAATGAAAATGAGGTTGGTAAGAGAGTGTTAACTATGAATGTGGAAGGATATAGAGGAAGAGGTAGACCTAAGAAGAAATGGATAGATTGTGTGAAAGACGATATGGGTAAGAAGGGAGTGAGCGAAGAAATGGTATATGATAGAAGAGTATGGAAGGAGAAAACATGTTGCGCCGACCCCAGGTGACTGGGAAAAGGGCAGGATAATGATGATGATGATGATTTAGTATATGTATTTTCTACATGGATACCAAGTTGCAAGTGAATCGGATGCATGGTCCAGTAGATATAACGGAACATCCGTAAAAACCACTGTAGATTTATATATTAGTATAGATTAGTATGTAGGTACATATGTCCCACATAAAATATGTTTTGAAGTAGTGTAGTCGTTTACAGATGTCTGGTCGAGCGGTGTCCGAGAGTGCGGTGTGGGGGTGCTCTGCTCACAGACGCCCGCGGGGGACGCGGTGTGCGTCGACGTCAGTGTGTACGCCGACTGCTGGGGCTTGTATCGGGATCAGATACTAATACAGGTATTTTTAATTGCAAATATTTGTCAGGTGGTCATCGCTACTCATGACGTTTCTACATCTATGATGTCAGCTTTTTAACACCTTAGTCTTGAGAGGCTATATTAGCGATACTCTAGCGTGTAAGTGAGCTCTTGGGGCTCAAACTAGAGGTATTGCTAACACTGGCCCTAGCAAGAGCAGTGCTTTGCAGAATCTACCTCTGGACCGGAAACCGCTGAGAAGATCCGGCGAGAAACTCAGTGGGCTGTGTTTATGGGTTATTTTACTCGCCGAGCACTTCGTAGTAAGCGACGGGTTCAGCGAGGACGGTTACCGGGGGATGTCAGCAGCTAAAGTCAGAGAACAATATCTTCATTTCAGTCTGTCGACACATCATCATTCATCCTCATCGCATAGATAGTCGAATACAATTTAACTGATAAACTTTACATCTTCCCCTTAACCTACAAACAAATTCAAAGTCGCGCTCGTTAGTCGTTGAGACTTTCTTTGATATTATAACCGATAACTTGATGCGATAAAATTGGCACAATATGTAAATCTATGAGTGTACAACTTGTAGCTGTTGATTTCTTAACGAACGTCTTCAGGAGAGCAAAAGTTTTGAGGTGTATTGAGACTTGATTTTTGTTAGATCTAGAATGCCTAAAGTCAAACTCAACAAAATTGGATAACTTTAGAACCGCATAATTGACTCTGAAACTGGATAAGATAAAGACACCAATTCGCAGAAGCGATTGAAACCATTAGTAACTCTAATCCAGTTAACTAAAAAAATCATAACGCCGAGTCGTCTGAATGTTCCCTGAGACGATATTTCAGACATAAACGAGGTTTGAAATGATTCCTCAGCGGACCCGGGGCATTCAATTTTGCGCAAGACCCATATAAATTGACGAGTGACAGATTAACAAGTTGGAACGTCAAATATTTTTTCAAACCATTAAATTTATTTAATATTAAGTTCATATTATGTATTGAATTTATATTTTTAATTTAATTTAATTTCACCCAATATTTATACAAATTAACGTTAAGCTCTCTCGTAATAAATACTAAGGGCGCACACAGTCGTCGCCCCAAATCTATATAGTTTGAAGAAGAACAGGTAGAGCTCAGTAAACACCATAGGGAAGCTTATTCCAACGCCGACTGGTACCGGCACTGGTAATTAACGCAGCAGTACACGTCATTTTGGATCCCCCCGATGCACTAACGGTGCTTTTAGATACCGCAAGTACCGGTCATCGTTCTCGTCGAACCCGTCACTTGCGACGAAGGGCTCGGCGAGGAAATTAACCCATAGACACAGCCTGCTGAGTTTCTCACCGGATCTTCTCAGTGAGTCGCGCTTCCGATCCAGTGGTAGACACTGCAAAGCACTGCCCTTGCTAGGGTTAGTGTTAGCAACGACGTCAGATTTGACCCCGTGAGCTCACCTACTAGTTCAGTGAATCTAGGATAGCCCCTATAAAAATATAAAAAAAACGTAGCAGTTCTAGGGAGTATGGATGGCTTGTGCTGCAGCGGCGGGCGGTGCGATTGTAAAAGAAGAATTTTCGGGATCTTCTCCAATAATTGTTCAAGAGCTGTTTTTATGAAACACTAGTTGACCCGGCAGATTTTGTAGTGCCTCAACCGATAAATAAAAGACCTAAACTTTTGTGTAAAATAAACTTAAAACAAACAAAAAGAATCCGTCCGACGGAGGGGGGGGACATCAAAGGAAAAACAAAATTGTTATTTTTATTTAATTCCGAGCATTTTCATATTTATCTACCTTTTAAACCTTCTCTGGACTTCCACAAATAATTTAAGACCAAAATGAGCCAAATTGGTCCAGCTGCTCTCGAGTTTTAGCGAGACTAACGAACAGCAATTCATTTTTATATTATTAGATTTGTATTCAAATAGCTGAAAATAATTATATCCTTTTAGCGAAAGTGCTTAAATAAACGTAAACACATCCACAATAAAAACATAGTGGGACGTCGCGAAATGGAGCGGATCTGTTCTCTGTCTGCTTATTTCCTCAATTACCCCTCGGTTTTGTTTGACACAGTGTAAATTTTATAGCAGCTCAATCTAATTCTAAATTAGATTAGTCTAAAAGATCATGAGCAACTGATTCAAACGAAAACTACGACCATTCCACTGGTTAGATTATTTGAGAACATCCGTGTACATAATTTCCCCTGACGTACTTTCACGATTTTGAAAAAACATACCTACCTTTACGTATATACTACACCTATATACTAACGTAAGTCCTAAAATTGTTTGTGCAGTTATCGGTCTACTACACCTTCATCAATCACTCGCAGAAGTAACACTCTGTTTTCTAACCTTGTTCTTTTTCTCACTTAAAGTTATTAGTCAGACGGCCTATCAAATTACGACATAGATTTACGATGTGCCAATATACATATATAGCAGTATCAGCACAAACCAATATAACGCACTACGAGTATAATACAAACAGTAATAATAAAGACAGTATAAGTTGCAGACGGTGGTCATACTATGTGAAACCATAGAATCCACAGCATGACATAATACTTAAATAATAATTAAAGTACTGCAACATTGATGCTCTGTGTTTCTTGTTGAATATCTTATAAGAATTCACAATAAAGTAATCTCGTAAAAAAAACGTCCAAGTATATTGTGGAGTATTGCCTTACATTACAAACTATATGTGGGATTATTGGTTCCGTCAATTTGCTTACTTCGGTTTTATTTTGCTGAAAATATTGATGATTGTATACTCTTCTTTATTACGGTCTCGGAAAGTCTAAACAGCTATCAATATGTGCCTGATAAACGCACGTCCTCTTGCCACATGAATGACTGAACAGAGCCTTGCTCTGCGTGCTCATCATCTTTAAGAGAATTTCTATGAATTTTGATTACCCACAATTATATAGGACATCTACGAATAATACATATAATATATTCTCCTCTCTAATATATTTCATTGGAACCTAATTGACTACTCTATTAAAGGCTTAGCAACTGAAGCTGCTGTAGCAATGAATTCAAAGTCAGTATACATATGGTATTTATAAAACTTGGTTTCCTTTTATCTTAGATTGAAAACTTGGATCCATTAATTTTTGACATTTTCATCGAAGTAGTGGGTCCTCCTTTGCAATTCGCCTTGAAGCCAAATTATTCAAATTGTGAGGATTCTCCACCAATCTTGTGGTAAGAGGTGTTTTTTTACTTAATAATTTATTAAAATATGTACCGTAATTTATTGAGATTTTTTGAATGATTCTGGTTTTATTGAAGGTAGAACCAAATACATAAGTTTCCACAAAATAATTCATTCAGTTCAGGGTCTGGGTGAACTTGTTTATGTCCCGTTTATTTCTGGCACACACTACACAGTACACAATCACAGGGGCTACTGAATGTGAATCCCTGACGTATAGTCAAGTGGGGATTCCAGAATGACGTATGTTGGTTTTTCCTCTAGGATGACACAGGCCGACTCTGAGCGATCTCTCCTCGTGAAGAACACATCTCGATGCGGTCTCTCGGTTCAAGCTTTTGTCCTCACTGAACATGGTTAGTGCTCATCCGTCCGTTATGTCTGGCTGTAGACATAGAACAAGGCTTACATGAGTATTCTCTGAAATTTCTCTGGAACTTCGGCTGTGCTGGACTGCACTTTTGACAACAGTTACTTCGTGTAATTACTTTTAAAAAAAAACCATTGAGAGGTGTAGTAGAAACTTTAGTAAGTGCCATTCACTTGTATAACGTTCATAGAACTGTCGCTGTCATAGAACAAAAGATATTTGACAAATGCTTGAATCGCGCTAACGACATTTTAAAATAAGTTTGCATATACTCGTATATAAATTTCGAACAGTAACAATTAGAACGTCAACTTAAAGAGTGTTCATCCACTCTACTATCTATCAACCGTATCCGTCGCAGGGCGTGAGTTACTTTGTGTCTCTTTGCTAATGAGACGTTACAATTAGAAGAGGCTGGGTAAGACTTCAAGCGAGCTTGGCTTACCTCTGTCCTAGCTCAAAATATTCCGTACTTGTAAGCTATTCATATATAAGGATTTATTTTTACAGATTTAGGCAATGATAAGTAAATTCCAAGACGACCATTCTTCCGAATCAAATAAAACTTGCGAAACTTATTATACTGATATAAATAAGACTTCAGTAACATATCTGAAGATGGCAGTCATATTCAGATAGTAATTTGCTAAATACAAAAAAAAAAAAGCAAAATATATTGTGCTGCAGAGTCCGCCGTACAAATCTCAGCCAGAAGTTTGTTAGAAAAAATAAATTGAAGTTGTTTTGGTCTTTGGAATTAGATACCTAGTGGATTCGTGTCGAACTATATGACTGTACCGGTGTTCAAATTCCGCAGGCAAATTCTAATAACATTTTTGCTGACTACAGGAACCCCCCTACGGTGCTCGGATTCTGATCTCGGACAGAGATCAGTCATCGGGCGAGAGAGTGTAAGGGGAGTCGTTTAGTGCGTAGGTCCCTAAATACTTTTTGGGCTCGCCGACCGATCGGGTCCTATCTCGAGGACGGGTCGGTCGTGTGAACCGGAACGACGGCGCGATGCGATTTCCGGTGTCCGGTGTCCGGTGTTCCACAGGCGTCTGTCCTTGACCCTCTCATGTGGAACATGGGCTACGACTGGATCCTATTGAGCAACCTTTACAGTAGGTTTTTAGGTCTACGCGTTATGTATTACGCGGATGACACGTTAGATGTGATCCGGGATTACTAACGATCTGCCCATCTTGCCTGCACAGAGATATCATTCATCGTCGTTAAGTTCCAAAGTTGGGCCTCGACATTGCGCTCAAAAAATCCCAGGTCTTGTGGTTTCACAAGGCCAAGAGAGCACAGCCACCCAGAGCACACCTGGTGATCGGAATCGTCCCCGTCGAGATCGGGGTGACCGGGTTGCGGTACCTGGGATGGCGCGCTCCATGAAACTGTACGGGGCAGCGGTATGGTGCCACGCCCTGACGCGCAATCGTAGTGAGCGTAATCCGTGGATACCAAACCGTATTCTTAGAGAGAGCGTCTGTTCTCACCGGGATGGCTCCCTGGAAGCTGGAGGCGAAGGTGCTAGCCGCTAATAACGCTTCACGACGCAACCTCTGCGAACGCGGGGAGCCGCGTCCTGGTTAGGAAGCGGTGAGAGCGTGAAGGAAAACCCATACTACGGATCGATGAAGTAGTCCACAAAGGACTGGGTGAACCGTGACTGAGGATGTCTCTCCTTCGGGTTGACACAGGTGCTCACCAGCCATGAGTTTTTCGGCCAGTATCTGCACTATGTCGCCATGAAAGTACTGACGATAGAGTGCCACCATGTGGCTGCGACGGAGACACGGCTGAGTAGACGCTCTCGCACTGCCCCACGTGGCTGGGGCCACTCCGTTCGCCTTTTCGTAGTCCCGCAGAAACTGAAGCTCGCGCTCTACGAGAAGAAACGATAAGTTACGCATTATACTTTTGTACTTCCTTGTCTCTTTTGCTATTGATACTTCAAAAAAAATGACCATTTACAAAATGTTTTTATTCATAGCACTAAAGCTCGTCCTATGCTAACAAGAAAAGAAAAACAAAGAAGAGAGTGAGTGGTACTTGACTGTTTTGTCTTTGCCGAATTATATTTTTGTTTCGAGCATCTAAATTGTATTTTAGATTTAATTCAATGAAGCGTATTTTCCTACTGGATGTATATAATTATAATTACGGACATCGCATCGTATTCGGGGAGGTGTCTTAATTAAAATATCTTTGTTTCCCGTTTCAAAGGAACGTTATAACAGAACAATGAAATGCGAATTACACAATGCGCGATTTAAATGAATGATGTAGAATAGAACCAATATCTGAAAAGACGAAACATTATAAATTATGGGTATAAATAGGTATTTATATTGTACATAATAATATAGTGTATTGAAGTGTATGAAGTAGTGAATAGTTGCCGTCGCAGAGGTCTTGGTGCAAGAAATGTATTTCTGACAGCATAAGAGAGCGTCATCTCATTTACCGTACCCCACCGTGAAGAAGTACGAGCGGGTTAGCGTGCCGACACGCGCCAGCCGATGTTTCACATAAACAGTACAAATTTATTGGATCTCTTTCGTTGAACAACAGCCTTTCCTTTTTCCTTCCCCAGTAATCGATATTTAAGATGAAATATGAGTTGTTATTTTATTGTTTTGTTTTATGATCTTCTCGAAAAGTTTTAATCTAGATCGGGAGAACAGAGCATAGTTCACTTGGTGTCGAGTATTAAAAAGACCCCAAAGACATGAAATTTGAATCCCGAACACTTGTATCGTGGCCGCCTCTTACTATAAACCCAACCCAGACGATCGGGCAACGCAGCCGCCATCACCGCGCACATGTCTACTCTCACCAATGTACTCTCGGTGCTTTTAAGCATTTCAAGCACCAGTCACAGTTCTCATCGAACTCGTGGAAGGTTTCGACGTGCAACTTAACCCATAGACACCGCCCACTGAATTTTTCGTCGGATCTTCTTAGTGGGTCGCGATTCCGATCCGGTAGTAGATTCTTTTGTTTTTTTTTTATTGTTTAGATGGGTGAACGAGCTCACAGCCCACCTGGTGTTAAGTGGTTACTGGAGCCCATAGACATCTACAACTTAAATGCGCCACCCACCTTGAGATATAAGTTCTAAGATCTCGATATAGTTACAACGGCTGCCACCCTTCAGACCGAACGCATTACTGCTTCACGGCAGAAATAGGCAGGGCGGTGGTACCTACCCGCGCAGACTTGAGACTACCGGCGATAAAATAGGAAAAAAATATCAAATCTGAACGCATGACGAATTTACGGTAGCAACTGGCAGGATATTATATTAGTAGTTACCTATGTGAGCTCATAAAACTTTTTTTTTCTGGCTTGGGGCCGAAACTCTTAAGAAGTTCCCGAGCCTAGCGCGTGTGTGGGTGTGTGTGGGTTTTGACCGTCTGCAGGTGATGCAGTCTGAAGATGTTGGGAGCCCGAGGGTATTTTTACGGCTCCCAGCACAAAGCACACAACCATCAACAGAATTGAGAATTTCATATATTGTTATTTTTTCATTGTAGAAGTTGTTTTGAAACCGTACTTAAAACAATTGGCTGCGGAATGAAAGCTGTAATGAGATCACTCGAAGCGAATACCCTGACGTGTATTTTCTAAACATGATTAGTTAGTTAGTAATTGTATTTTAACAAGTTCAGTTGTTGTGTGGATTCCGTCATTTTACTTTGTAACACTTTGTAACTTTGAGTATTTTTATGTTGTAGCTTATATAGTTTTTTTTGTAAGCCGGGTATGTCGATTTTGACTTTCACATTCATTTATCAAACCTGCGCTTTAACGAAATTCTTAGAATATTGAAGCTGGTTTCAAAGCCACAATCTTATGAAACATAATTTTTACATTTTACTAAAGAATCTGACATTAATAATACTTTCCTAAGCTTTTCTACACTTCGGTTGGTGGCAATCATATTACTATGGAGGGTTTGACATTCAATTTCGTTTGAGGATTTGTTATTAGGCAGAATTTATTTTCTAACGTTTGTTTTTTTAAGACCAAACGTTAAAAAGAAGACTGGAAGAAAGCAATTATCATAAGTTCATTGAGACTTCGTGGCAGGCTTACCCACGCTACATTTTCCGATGCATGGTCCTGCGGTGCCACTTTAGAACTTTTTGGAAAAGCCGACCCAGGCGACGGGTAAACGCAAAGGGGAAACATGTCTTGTCGGATCCACCGGATTCACTCTCGGTGCTTTTAGGGTTTTCAAGCACCGGACAACGCGCCTTGCCTACTGTCACTTCAACCTCACAATCCGTTGGTTGTCGGTTATCATAGTTCTCCAGCGAATCTTTTCATTTCTGGCATTATTCTCTCCATTTCTCTTTAGATGACTTTGAGCATTCTGGTAAAACCCATTTGGTAAAGCGACCTTTTCTGACTACCGTATGTCATCACTGGTGGATCAACGTCCTGTTAGAGGCCTTGGCAAGCCGGCTGGACACGGGCGGGGCTAAGCCGGTCAATACCGCGCACCTTGAGTGAGCCCTATGTCCCGCACTGAACGTCTGTGCACTGATGATGATGAAGATTGCATTGATTATTCGACTTCGTGTCTCAGGGGGGGCAGTATTGTCCTAGTGTTGTGTTTTTATATCCTTATCTGAGCTGCAGATTCGCCTGTGCATGTACCCAAAAAATTACCAGATGGTTTCTCGTCAGATTTAGTGACATCAATGTCATATACTGAACCGCCTGCACGTACTCATATTGTAAGATGAAATGCATTATGAATGTTTGCTATTTGATAGAACACCACCAGGATTACCTCCCGTTCCGGCTGTATCTCCGCTTCCTCGACAGCTTCCCTCCGACGTGCCCGTGCGCAGTCTTCGAAAGTGAGTTATTCGCGTCAGTAACTGTCGTTTATATTACAAGAAATTAAATTTTAGTTTCGTGATTCTAGCTTAGAATAGCACCACCGTCCGGAGAATGTTGTCTGTGTACCAGCGTACTGGGAACGCTAATACATTAACTGGTGGGAGGAAAAATAGTTGGTTGGCACGTTACTGTCGTCCTGCCGGAGCATCGTCGTGCGCTCCGCTTTGAAGGGTGGAGGACTCGTTGCGTAAACCAATTATGCAAAACCAAAACCAAAATTTTGACCCTATGTCTCGCGGTGCATCGCAGCGTTACATTACATTATGCTACAGCTCTGTCCGGTAACTATGTATAGCTACAAAGTGTTTGGATTATCATTAAATATTGTAAACTGTACGTATAAAGGCTACATATTATGTTAATAAGCCCTTATTTTTAGGTTTTTACGAAACTAAGTTTTTCATTACAAGTGCTGACAGAAGGTGGATTAAATATTCACTTTATCCGTAAATGTCATGCCTTAAATATCACATTTCGATAAAGTATAATATGTATTTGAACACCGATTTCACAGAACACTGATTTCAAACAAAGCCACAGCCGGTTATTAACGCTGCGTAAACAGTAATAGTTTTGTTATACGAATTCAATCGATTATGTGAAATTTTGTCACGTGTTAGACAGATTATCTACGCGGTTGAAGTGAACCGTTCGTGGGTCATTTTAATGTAATTATATTTGAAAGGAGACTCTATCGATGAAAGCTCTACATGCAGTCTATCGTCAACTGGATTGGCTACTGAGTTCGAGCTCTTTCTCGGACCTGACCACGGAAAACAGGACAACTACAATTTCAAGGTAAATAATATAATAGTGATACTGAACCCAAGACTTGAAGATGATCGTCTATACGGGGGATGAGACCGATCAGGGAAAATAAACGGGCCGAGCGACTTGCTCTTACATTAATTACACGGACGGGTGTACGAGTCCCCGCCGGGCGTTGCACGGTCAGCGGAGCCCACGGACATCTAATGACAATATACATAGGTCTGATGTCTCACTTATATACTACTTACAAAAATTACTATTTTTTGAGCGAGCTTTGATTTTTATTAATCAATATATATGTATAGCTTCATCGCGGAAGTCATTCGCCAACATGAATTAAGTACGTATTTAATCATAAAAATTGGTAGCATCGGAGTGCACAGTACACACATAGGTGTTTTATCCTCGACCACTTCAAATATCTGTGTTTGCAACAACTAAAGTATTCAGTGTCAATCACCGCATAGCTTGGCCTAGATCCTCTAGTAGATTACGAGGCTAGTCAGGATACTTTCAACTGCTATCGATGACCTCCCGGAAGCAACAGGGAGCGTCCTCACGACAAGGAGCATTAAGACCAACCTGTCTCTCTGAGGTCTCATTTTTGATCGTTTACCCATCGTTCTTGTCACAGAAGTAATACCTTCATTAGTTGTATTCAATGTAATTGTTTCGTCCAATTTAACTTCGGAGAAGTGTGGAGGTAGTAGTAATTTATTTTTTGTAGATTACTCCTGATACTTTGAGTATATCTGCGCGAACTGAGGCTAAATGGCAAGTGAAATTAGAAGCTGTACACCAAGAGCCCGCGCCCGCTGCGAGGGTAATGTTCCGCTGCATACCTCTTAGTAGATCTGGGTGAGACGCTCATAATATGTTAATTACTCACATTACTATTGCAGTGAACAAAGATGTTATCCTAACATTCGTTAGAAATATGTAAATTAATTATTAGAGACGCAATAAAAAAATCGAAGTGCCTTACAAGTTAAAAGTATACTATGAATTTAAAAGTCGCATGGAAACTTGATGCCAGCCGTTTAAATTTTTTTAGAAAGTTGTCATCTCTATTGTAATACTGCCATTTGTTAGATTTAGTTGAACCCAAAATCAAATGAATTTTTTCTCAGGTCTTTCTATGTTCGTTCGTCTCCACCTTAAAATATCTTCACTAAATACTCGTTAATTACATAGTTAATTCAGTCCACGGAAAGATCAACAGCTTTTCATAATTTATAAAACTCTCTGTACGTTTAAGTGAATGCTGGTATCGTCCTGATCCACCACCGCAAATAGTAAGACTGAAAGAGGCTCCTCGTGAAGGAGTTTTAGAAGTTTCGTGCAGCAAGGTAGTGGTGAGCGTGTGCGCGTTGAACCTGCCTGAAGAGAATGTGCTGAGGTGAGAAGAACATTTGTACAAGATGTCACGGCGTCTTCTTTCTTGTGTAAATGAGATTTGAAAAGAATCCTCAGCGATTTGCAGAGACTTGGCTCTTTGTCTCTGGACCTTGATATGGCCAATGTGTCACTGTGTGCTCACACTAAGGCCAGCTTCATTGTTCGTCTTTCTTCTATTTCAATAACAAACATAAAATAATAGTGGTGTCGTGGGACACCGGGTAGGAACGAAGTTCCTTATTATAAAAATATTAATTTTATGTTCTATTCGAGGTATAAAGAAAATAAAACTGGAGGTTTCACAACAACCCACGGCCATTCGGTAACGCGCGAACTTATTGTGGTACACTTCATTCACGGTTGTTTGCATAAGAGTTAGTGTATTGCGCAAACGAACGCTCTGAGATCCTGGTCAATAAATGATAAAAAAATATGTTATTCTTTGTACGTTATTACAAAGTTAAGTCGTACACTGTGTGCATTACTAATAAAAATCTTACGCTACGGACGTTTTTTCCCGGTTAGGGTACACCTCCGCATAGTCCCATAAGGAACTTCGTTCCAAAAAGAATTTTTTCCTTGGGCGTGAGGTGTCAGATTTCAATTACGAAATCCAATTTTCAAAGCTGAGTAGATGTAGGAAGCGTTTCGACGTGCGGAACCCAGGCAGCGGGCCCCTACAGCTCACAGCGCGGACTCGAGAGCCCTGGTGTGTGGTGACAGAGTCGGCCCGCGCTCACTGCGGCACTGGCTGCGGCTGCGATCCCAAATTTGAAAGGACCCGAGATGAAGCGGTAACGATGAGTTTACCTGCCCGGTGTTGCGTGGAGGTTAGCATCATTTTGTAGATCACTGATTAGACTGTTGGTATCACTTGACCATTCACCACAGATCACTCGCGATCCTCAGAATGCAATTGATTTGACAAACATAATACTTGCTGCAACTATTTAATTTTTAATTATGTAATTAAATGTATCAATCGAGATCGGACACACAATAGTGAGTTTTCTTGAAAACGTGTCTCTGTCTCACAATGGATCGTCTCTTTACAGTAGTATTGATACCGGTATAATAATATATTATAGACGACAAAAAAACTACAGCATCATTCGATTATATTCACATTTTTTAATGGAAACTAATCAAATATCATTCAGATTAAATGAAAATAATAACAGTATATCTTATTTCCTTGTTTTAAGTTATGTTGCACCCGACACATATAAACGATAAAATCTACCCTTACGGAGGTACCGCTCACCCTAACACAATTTAAGATAACAATTAGTAAGTATTTTATTCGGTTGGTCGGTGGCAGTCAATCGTGAACATTTGTAAATTATGTACGTATTTCACTAGAAAAATTGGTACCTGCCTGCAGGTTTCAAAAACCGATGCATCGCACCGATACGACTGTACCAGGCATCTTATTTTTTAGGCTGCGATGACAACATAACATGTTGATGGACAGGACACTGTCATGTCTGTTTTAGTTTTCTAGTTCAGGAGCTAAGAGGACGCAGATGAACACTTATATTTATTCACATTAACATAGTGTGGCTAACATCACATCACCATTTGCTTCATCTAAGTCAGATACTTCTATCTACCCTAATTTAACTAGAGATAATTATAAATTATCTACGTATCTTATTATTGAAGTAGCGAGTTCTTGACGGGTTCCAAGTATACGAAAGGAAATTTAAGTTTCTATAAAACACGACAAAGTTTTGTATTATCTACAAACATTAAGTTGAGAGTCTCACCCCTTAATGAGTTTGTAATGAGGTCTTCCCAAGCAGTTTTAATTTTCTGAACAAAGTTGAGTAGTAGACGTTATCATAAAACAGATAATTAATTTACTTAGTTAAACGTATTCAAGGAAACTTTCTGAAAAAACTATTTAAAAACAAAAGACCTATTATTTATGTTTTATTTAAGTAATAATTAAGTCTAAGTATTAGTCAGTACTGAGGCTAATAACTTGACAAAGATCTTTTTCCCAGCCTAAATTTTGTATTAGTTTTGCCTATACAATATCATTCCATAGATTGAAAATCTACCCAAAAGATTATTATTATTATTATTATTAGAGACTATTAGTCTAATCCACAATAATATAATATAGATACTCGTTATCTGAATATCTCGAAATATTAGCACGAAACAAAGCCAAAACCACAAGGATAATGCGCATCCTGCGTCATTATTGGGTCAGATCCTGTTAGGTTCTTTCAGATCTAACTCGTCACCGATACTCTTACAAAATAAAGTGTAAGCATTTGAAGGTCTTGCCTGTGGACTGTTCCCTACTTGTTTTGTTCCCGAATGCGAGCTTCCCAAGTATCGTTATGTTCGATGTGTACATTATCGGTCACGACCCCGTTCCTTATTGTATTTCATGTTGGGCGTGATGCCAACAGTCCGCCATTTGTAAATACAACTAGATAATATCTTCGCTTCCGTTCAGATACAATATAGTTTTTATTGTGGTCTTTAACATCAATAATTAAAAAGAATTGCACATGTTTTAATGGTAATTAAATGTGGATGGAATAGGCTAGATATTGTCGGGCTGCTTTATGCGTTATACAGAGCAGGACAGAGTGCTCCTCCTACACTTCGATAAAGCGGTACGACACGAGAATCCTCTCATCGTGGCCGCCGGTAACTACATTCCTGATCCTGCGGGCCGAATGGAAAGCAGTCGAGGTCGCCCAAACACGTCATCTCGGATCCTCCCGATCCACTAACG
The DNA here is from genome assembly GCF_003987935.1 of Bombyx mandarina. The sequence continues at coordinate 59,584 of NW_021011735.1, read as the reverse complement.
GTGTTTTTAGGTACTTTCAGACACAGCCCACAGTTTATCGCCGGATTTTCTCAGTGGGTCGCGTTTCCGATCCGGTGGTAAATTCTGCGAAGCACGGCTCTTGCTAGGGTTCGTGTTAGCAACGTCGTCAGGTTTGAGCCTCGTGAGCTCACCTACTAGTTAAGGTTCCGCTGATATAGCCTCTCAAGGCTTATCATCAGCTTAGGTAGGGAAAAAAAAAAGCTCCTCCTAGTTGTGGAAGAGTTATTCTAGAAAAACTTGTGCGATTCAATATTGAATTTGATGTCACACATTTTACAGCGTTTCAATACTTTACAGTTTTTGTGCTACGAAATGCTTTCTTAATAAAATATAAAAATTATATTTTAAATTTGTGTAACTCAAACTAAGAAATAGAATAACTCGGAAGTATTCTCTTTTTTCATATAATTGTGATGTAATCGTATATTCGAATCGGTTCAATGGCTTCTATCTCCGAGTACAGAACAAAATATGGCTTTCGAATAAAGCGTTCATAACGATGTAGCTTCTGTATCTTATTTCCTTCGCTAAGACGACGCTCTATCGAACAACACGTATGTTTGCAGATGTGTGTAGAAGTTTACATCAAAACGGATGACGTGTGGCCCCCGCAACCGCAAGATCGAGAAGAACAGTTAAATGAAACTCCTCTCCCGGAGCTGCAGGCTATTTCGACACCGCTTACTTTTTGTGATGCCGTCAACGAGCTGCTTGTGTGTTTGCTTTTTTTTTATTGCTTAGATTGGTGGACGAGCTCACAGCCCGCCTGGTGTTAAGTGGTTACTGGACCCCATAGACATCTACAGCGTAAATGCGCCACCCACCTTGAGATATAAGTTCTAAGGTCTCAGTATAGTTACAACGGCTGTCCCACCCTTCAAACCGAAACGCATTACTGCTTCACGGCAGAAATAGGCAGGGCGGTGGTACCTACCCGCGCGGACTCACAAGAGGTCCTTTGTATAAACGTAACGTGACACAAGTCCATGGCCCGTCTAATGCGAAGCGATTACCGCAGCCCATAGAAGTGAAGATGTTAAAGCCATCGCCCAAGACACAAGACATGAGGTCGAACTCCCAAGTGCAGAAGAATAAAAAACATCTCATCCAGGCGGCCATCCCACCGAGATGACACCTACAGGCTATCGGTGCGGTCTCACAAGTATTGCCTCTCGAATAAAGCTGGTTGGCTGATTAGCATACAGTTCATCTCCTGTTCTGTAGCTGCAAATTTATATATTATATAATCGAAACAACGATATGATGTTTGAAGACAGACCTTCACATACCACGACCTTGTCACAGATTTTTTGATAAATGTCGAACGAGAGGTATTGTTTTAAATATTTACTGCTAACTCTCTATTTATATGTACAATCTCTAACGAGCCATTAATGGCCATTTAGATTATATCTTATAACCCGGAAAATTATAATTTGCGTAGGTAATTACTGGTGGTAGGACCTTTTGTGAGTCCGCACGGGTAAGTACCACCGCCCTGCCTATTTCTGCTGTGAAGCAGTAATGCGTTTCGGTTTGAAGGGCGGGGCAGCCGTTGTAACTATACTTGAGACCTTAGAACTTATATCTCAAGATGGCTCGCGCATTTACGTCGTAGATGTCTATGGGCTCCAGTAACCACTTACATCAGGTGGGTTGTGAGATGCAGAATTTGATACGGAAGCGTGTAAGCCAAGCAAATCCAACAAATAAATCAATGCATCGATTAAAATCCTCAGACTATACCACTGATCTTGGAGATTGAATACCCGGCGCTGCAGATGAAACCAGACACCATAGACTTTGGGTTCGTTACGGAACGCGACACCAGGAAAACTTACTTCACAATCACACACACAAGTCGTGAGTTTATGCACTATGGCAATATAGTACCTTCACTGTCAGCCAGCGTTCACATCCCGCAGGCAGCTACCACAAAGGAACAGTATAATAAAAATAAAGTTGGTCAAATTATAAAATTGCACATGTACTGGTTGTAAGGCGTATTCTAAGCCCGCACGGATAATTACATCGTTCTAGCTGTTTCTGTCGCGAAGCAGTCGTGCGCTCCGGCTCAGTGGGCTGGTCGGCCGCCACTCGCTACAATGAAAACCAGAACCCGTGTCTCAAGGTGGGTCCCGGGATTCGCGTTGTAGTTGTCTATGGGCTGCTATAACCACTTAACACCAGGTGAACCGTGAGCTCTTTCGCCCATCCAGATATTATAAACATTTTGTTCTAGTAAGTTCACGTCTAATGAATGTTCAATTTAAGGCAAAGCCTCACGAGGGCATTGACCCCTTGTCTTGGCTCATTTAAGTTTATTTTGTGTTCCTGATTGCGTTGATTGTGTGATTGTTTTAATCTATTATCGAACATGACGTTCGAGGTACATTTGTATTGGTATCGGATAGCGGTACTATGGCACAGAGACTCATAATATGTCTTACAATTTTAATTCAGGTAAAGAAACACTTGACGTGACGACGGAATGGTTCGGCGGGGACGAGGTCAGGGTGTGGCCCCGGACCGTGTGCGTCGCCCCGCGGACCGGCTGCAGAGTTTACGTACAATACACGGCCAGGTTATAGCGATCACTACCATTAGAAACTGCTGCATCTTCCGCTCGACCGTCTGGTAAAACCAATTGAAATTACTGACACTTGACGGATTGGAGGAAGATCTTCCAGCGCGCGGTAGACGAATGCAACCCTCAGAATGTTGTTGTTCGGAACTTGTATACTCGTATAGGTATGCAAGCTTCTCTTAAAATTGTAATTAGCAACATTCAGGCATCTGTCGTACTAATCTGTTCAGAAAGTACTGACAAAATATCATTATTACATAAAATGTTAATTATTTTACATACATACTAGCGACCCGCCCTCGCTTCGCTTCGGAAACATTAAAACACACATGAAACCAAAAAAATAAAATTAAAAAAAATTAAAAAAAGTAGCCTATGTTCATCAGGGACAATGCCGGCTTCTAATGGAAAAATATTTTTTCAAATCGGTCCAGTAGTTTCGGAGCCTATTCGAAACAAACAAACAAACAAATCTTTCCTCTTTATAATATTAGTATAGATGTACAATACTTGTAAATGTATCCGAATTTATTTCCTCACCTTTAAAATGTAACATACATTCCTGCATAATTATATTCCTACAATACATACACTTGCGCTAACGAATCATCCAATTTTCAAAACATTTTTAAGCGCTTTTTCCAGAAATGAATTCAGGTCTCGACGCGAATACTCTGTTATGTGTTTTACCGAATGGAAACGGGTGCCACGTAGGGGCAATTTGACTTCAGGAAAAATAAAACGGTCTGTTGCTCGATGGTATCTGTTGAGCTTTTGATCAAAAATTTGTTCATAATGAAGGCATTGTGCGAAGACACATTTCTGGGTGCAAAATCCAAGAATTTTCTTTCCACAAATCTGGCCTTTCGTCGAATTTTCTCTCTGAAACGCGCATCACGTTCAAATAATATTCTTTCTAACCATCTGGTAAGATATCGAGTAAACGATACTTTGTTAGCCAAACAAAACATTCACCGTGACTTTGACTTACGATCGATTTTGGCGTGTTTTTTTCGGTACCGGTTCAGTTGGAAGGCGCCACTCCGAAGCTTATTGACTAGTTTGCATATCAAACTCATAAACCCACGCTTCATCACTAGTAACTATTCGTTTGCATTTCGTGAATGTTGGGTCAGAATTGACTTGTCGTGACAATATGTCCTCGGCGACTCTAATGCGATTGAGTTTTTGAGAAAATCTCGACCGCTTTTGAACGCTTTGTACCATTCATAACCACATGTTTTTGATACAGATGATTCATCGTAAGTGTTCTCGTAAGACTCCGAACACGAAACATCTCTGCGGATGCAAAATTTAAAACTATGTAGCTCTTAGGTCGGTGTTTTTGTTGATTATAAAATTCGTAATAGACACCAGACATGATATAACTAAAAACAGCCCCGTATTTAATTTTAATAACCGACGCAAGTCAAACTCCGCACCAAAATGGAAAACAGTTGAGCCAATCTAACAACAAAACGACACAGGAAAGTCAATAATAACAGTTTGTTGGGAGCTCTTGTCAACACAATAATATGTAGATAGCACGTGCCGACATATGTATATTAATCGCAGACAGCCTAATTCCATTCATCAATTCCGACACATTTTCGAATACGTGAGCGTTAAAATTTTATCAGATAATTTAATTCAGTCTTGAAACATAATTGATGTATGGCCGGCCATAGGTTATATTTTCAAATTCACCCGTTTGTTTATAGATTATTGTTTTGTTTGCCCTACGTTTATTTATTTTTCGTCAAAATGAGCACGATAATAATACGAGTAACTGTGGAATACGAGTTCCATCACGACAGCAATACCGCACAAACTGCTCACAACAACATTAATGACGTGTACGGAATATAAACTGCAAACGAACGCACGACTCGCTATTGGTTTGAATGCTTCCAACATGGAAATTTCGATCTAAAAGATGAACTTTGTGGTCGTCCAAAAACTAAAGTCAACAACGACGAATTAAAGGCGGTAGTGGGAGCTGATGATACTCAATCAACAGCTGAGTCAGCAGCAGCTTTCAACCTTGGCATCAATATTGGTTAATTTACGTTAAGTTGACAATGTAAAAAAAAATGTGGGCAAGTGACATGAATGCGTTAAAGTATGCCTTACGTTACTTAAAAGACATAGAAACGAAGGGATTTTGAACCGAATTGTCACTTGAAATGAAAAATGAATTCTTTTTGATAATCGTAAATGGTCATCATGTTGGTTAGACCCTGGTTCAGCACCTTGGCAATGCCCGAAACGAAACATTACCTCCAAAAAAGTCGTGGTCACATTACCAAGTCATAATTCATCACAGTTTTTAACCAAATGGCACCAGCATTACTGCAGGTGTGCACTGTAAGGAACCGGGCACTATGATGGAGAGGCTCGCGAGTATCCGGTCAGCCTTGGTTAATCGCTCGGCCCCACTGCTCCTGCACGACAATACTCGACTTCATACGACACAACAGACGGCCTCTAGGCTACAGGACCTTGGCTTGACAAGTTTTGCGTCATCCACCGTACTCACCAAACCTTATGCTGACAGACTTCCAGTTTTTCAAACGTTTCAACAACCTCTTGGCAGGGAAAATATTCAACACCCGAAATACCTCCGAAGAGTTTGTTGTCTCACGTTTCCTAACTCCTTCAAGAAGAGTATTGAAAAATTACCAGTGTGCTGGCAGAGATTCATCGATAGCATATTTAAATGTATAATTGGAGTCACTAATTAATTCACTCGAGCAATCCGGGCTTCACTAGAACCATTTCTAGTGCTACTAATTAATTCATTATAGAAAAGCCACATTTCATTCGAAGAAAATACACCCAATTACCTTTTGAGGTAATGATTTTTATGATCCACGTTTTCCGATAATTGGTTACCGAATATTATTATTACTTTTTATAATTTTTTTATTGCTTAGATGAATGGACGAGCTTACAGCCAACCTGGTGCTAAGTGGTTACTGGAGCCCATAGACATCTATGACGTAAATGCGCCACCCATCTTGAGATATAAGTTCTAAGGTCTCAAGTATAGATAAAACGGCTGCCCCACCCTTTAAATCGAACCGCATTACTGCTTCACGGCAGAAATAGGCAGGGTGGTGGTACCTACCTGTGCGGACTCACAAGAGGTCTTACCACCAGTAATTACGCAAATTATAATTTTGCGGGTATTTCTTGAAAAGCATGTAGCAAAGCACCCGTGAAGCAGTAATGCGTTTCGGTTTAAAGAGTGAAGCAGCAGTTGTAATTATACTGAGACCTTAGAACTCCTATCTCAAGGTGAGTGGCGGCATTTACGTTGTAGATGTCTATGAGCTCTGGTAACCACTTAACACCAGATGGGCTGTGAGCTCGTCCACCCATCTATGAATATTCATTCATACATTGACCACAGATGGTGCGGGTCCCCCCTGGAGGGCGCAGTGCGGGTGCGCGCGGGGGCGCGGTGCGGGGGTGGGGTGCGGGTGCGCGCTCGCCCCACTCGCGACCACAAATGTCGGATGCTGCCTCACGACTTCACAGACGATGCAAATCTACTGCCGCCTCACCTTCCCTACTAAGACTTTGTTGTGTTTAATTTCATTTGTATTGTTGTTGCTAATAAAGGTGACAGGTTGGAAGTGGTTTTTAACAACATATTCATTATCTGTAGGATTTGCTTTTTCTTTTTCCTACCTAAGCTTAGAGCCTTGAGAGGCTATATCAGCCTAACCTTAACTAGTAGGTGAGCTCACGGGGCTCAAACCTGACGACGTTGCTAACACGAACCCTAGCAAGAGCCGTGCTTCGCAGAATCTACCACTGGATCGGAAACGCGAGAAACTCAGTGGGCTGTGTCTGAGGGTTAATTTACGAACGATGACCGGAGGTTTTGGAAATGAAACTCTTCTACTATGCATATCTTCTATAATGCACAGTAAAATGAAATGAAACGTGAGAGAGACCTTCTGAGTGTTCTCGTGTGCACAATGCTCGGTGCTAGCACGAGCCGCCACGGGGATGTTTGCATTGAGCACGTACATATTATATATTACATACATAAATACATATGGCACGAACACGATTTAGTTTCCACCCAAATTTACTAACGAACAAATGAAATCTAGAGGTTTTTGGCAAAATAAATTTTCCTGCGAAAGAGTATTATTTGACAAATCGCAAGATTGACTCAATGGGTTCTGGTCATAGACCTATATAGTAGGGACACGACATATTGTTCTATACGTACAATTGCTTATATAAATAGCACCCATTTTGAAGGCACATACATAAACATATATCTATCTCGTTCTTACTCAGCACTTTAACTCGCAGGAAAACAATATAACAGTATTTCAGTGCGTACATAAAATGAAACATGAATATACGTAAATATCTCCGTCTCCGTCTAATGAGGCCGAAAATCCGCCATGTTTAGCGCGCCAAATGTCATTGTCACGTCAGTTCGGCCGTCTGTTTTGGGTTGTACATTATTTATTGACTTTGATATCGATTTAATATGATTGATTATATAAAATTTCATAATTTATCATGCTTAAAACATACAAAAATAATAATTAAAACGTATTTTATAGGATCTCAAGAAAGTCGATGCCCTAAAACTATTATCTATATGTATTTAAATTCATTATGGAGCCCTCATCCGAAAAATCCATTTTTCGGTCGGAATCTATTGATCATGACACTAATCATAAATACCACTTTAAAATATGTCATCAAAACATATTTAGACATTCTGTTTAGATATTTCGGGAAAAAGGCTACCGACAAAATCTCTTCGGAACTATTTAAATAAAATAGTTTTATTCCGCAGTGAGTAAAACACTATTGTAAATTTGTTAAATATTTAATAATTAAGTGATTTTAGAGAGGAAGTCACAAGGAATGACGTTTGTAATTAATGAATAAATGTTCTGTAGGTGTTTTTTTTTTCACGCGGTCCCTTGATAAGTTTAAAATTTGAATCACTCTCAAGCGAAAGTGATTCAAATGGTGCGGCGCACCTTCCTTGGGGTGCGCTGCGGTAGTATGTTACGGACTTTAGAGTCAGCAAAACAATTAAAATAGATTGTAATAGTCTAAGAAAAACACGTACTCAAAATACGATAACATTTAGCATGCTAGAAATGGGCTGATGGCTTTGAACTACGCCATATCTTTATGTTTTGCGACAAACGACAACTTTATAAAATCAGTGTAGCAACTTTTAAAAATCATCATATCGTTTACTTGGCAAATTCGAAGGACGAACTTGTCTTAGATTTCACCCATCTAAATCATATCATATTTGCACATAACAATATACCTACTTACTTCCCATTAAAGTATAAATTCTACAAATAAATAATACTCAACAATATTTAAAATAAAATGAGCCAAGAACGTTTATCGATAAAACCTGATAACATTGAAATCTTTTGTACAGCACTAAAGCCGCCATGTTTTGTGGCCAGATGACGTCACAGTGGCACGAAATTTTGGTTGACGTTTCATTTCCATAGGTTTTCTACTTCATTGGTTCTGGTACATTTGTGCGGGCCCATTCAAAAGTCACCAAATTTCATAAATCATATTTATTTACAACAAACGAAGGCGTAGGATTTGTTCGTAAAAGGTAAAGTTTTATATTCATTTCAAACAAATTCAAAGAGCATTAACGACAATCAGAACTTCGTCAATCTAAATTTGAAATTGTAATGGATTTATTATGTCAAATCAAATTATATTATAAATAAATGTTTGTACAAATTGTAATGTGGTGTGCACCTTGAATCTAAATGTTCAATATTATTTTGATAATTTGTTAACTCTCACGTCGACGGCAAAGATTTCTTCATAATTAGACATTATGAGATACCTAGTAATACGAGTATTCTCATTATGAGAAAGTTTTGTAATTAAATATCGTTCAATTAGTATATTTCTTGAAGCGGTCTTATTTATAAAAGTATTTACGCCAGAAACTCTAAATTATTTGATTGTATGAGAAACGATTATCATTATACCGTTCAATAGCCTGTCGTGTTGTCTCCTGATCTTCCGTGAGCACGGGCGGGCCATGCGAGCGGGCTCATCACTAAGCAATAAATGAAAACAAATGTCGGTGATGGAGCAAAATTTCCTTCGATAAAGGAACCGCCCCTTGAATAAATTACTCTTAACATAATATAATTTAATATAGAGCTGTACAAGTCTTGAAATATATAGTCGAAGATAAATAATAATATAATCATAAGCAAATATAAAATTCCGACAAATCTGCTCAAACCACTCTACAACATCGAGCGAATAAAGTACTCATACAAGTTACATCGCTTTTATAGCGAGTACAGAAGAAGACAGACAATAAGAGAGAAGTTATCGTAAAACTTTATCCTTCATGTCCACGCTGACTTGGAAAGAGTCAGGAGGGGCTTAGCTTGCGGCCTCCAGTTAATCTCTAACGTGGACTAGCGTTATTGCAAACCGAGAGTTTGTTAACACATAAATGATTGTTTTATCAACATACTAGTCCGTATATGATTTGCACCTCATCATCTAAAACGTATATGCGTACTATGATTAATGTTGTTCGTTAAATCTTGTGTTACTATGTAAATAACTATGTTCTTGTTTAGTCTGTAACTTTAATTTCTAATCAATTCCGTCAGTTTGCGGTACATACGTACATTCACGGAAGACGTTGCCTCATCTGTAATACAGTGATAGTTCAAAACAAATAAGCCGGGGGCGGTTAGCTTTGTCCAATAAGATGATCGTGATGTGTGCGGCGCGCATACTTACTGCTTACCTTCCCGATCGGCTGTTAAGTTACTCGGAACTCGCGCTCCTAATAACAGAGAGCTCCTTCGTCTCCGAGTCCGCACGCCCATGTTGCTATTATACTTTGTCTTTGTTTAAAACTAGGAACTCCAATTCGACAAAATAATGGTAAATATTTACATGACAAGGCTTCAAGACCATTTATAGATTAGAGTACACTTAAATGATCGCAAAGTTCACATTGTACTCAAAGTTGGAAACGCGATAGATCTCTTTCATCCATACATGTAATAGCTATAAAGTAGAAAAGTTAATTTTGACGCATTAGTGATGTTCACAGTTGAAAGGCAGTTAGAAATTTAAGGTTCGTAAGGATTTACGCTCACGGAGCCGCGTCGTGGGACAATTCACACAGAGATACAAGTACATTATAAATTAATATATTTTCTTCATTTTGGCAGATTTAACGACATAGGGAAGATTTTTCACTGAGCGGGTAAAATTGCTCTGTAGACCGACGGTCCAAATGTTGTTGCCGCAATTTTTATATATTATTTACTATGTAAGCTAATCTGGAAAATGTCCTAAGAGAAATTCAGGCATCAGTCAAATGTCAAAATAGTTGTAATTAGAATGATCTTTATGATAAGGACTACATAAGACTGATTATTGTTTGGCTGAATGGTTTTATTTGAGAGGCAAACATCCTAGGTCTTTGAAGTTGCCATAAAGTTGCCGTTTTACAAAATTGCTGGTAATAAATCCTAAATTCAAATGATTTTATTTAAAAAAAACGATTTTTATTTACAAATTCAGTGATTCATTTACTAGCTTTCACTGCTCTAGCAGCTGAGTTGCAACGATATCAGGGGTGCATTTTGTATCTACTAACAAGAACTAAATTACAGGCACAAATTACAGATTAAAACTACATACTCAATAACACATAAATATATTAGCAAATAAATTTGACAACCTATTAAAATTAAAGGTAATAATTTATATAAAACGTTAAATTTATACATAATTAACAATGAGCTAACTTATTGGGAGTACATACATAAATACATACGTAAATGTATAGTATATCGCGAGTGTATCGTAACGTAAACGCTTCGATAATCTTTGTAAAGATTCATGCGAGCGCGGGCAGGCGATTGGAATATTTCGCTGGGACTGGGACGGCGAGCGGTGACGTCATCACGACTGTATATAAGTATGATCAAATACCTCTACATTACTATTTACTACATTAGTACATTACTACATTAGTAATTGTGAACCCTGTACTTTGGGGTTTTATCGTTGGGATATTACCGTTTTGAAATCTAACACCGACCAGAACCTGCCAGTATTCTGTTGCATTCTGTCAAAGAGAAGACCTCACTGTCTTCGCCTCTTGCCACCGGAGAATTGGGATCTCTGGATCCGCCCACGCCGACCCGAGGACGGCATCGTGATGCTTTAGTAGGTGCCAACAGTCAATTAAGTTTAAAAGACCCAGGGAATTTAAATTGATGTTTTTATACATTATTCATGTTATTAAGCTCGCAGTACACATTCGGCATCGAACCAGTACTCGATACTTCAAAGCGATCACTGAATACCGATATGAATAGTGTGCTCACAAATTAATTAATATATTATGTACATATGTGCACGTATCGAAACTGGGTCGGTACTGGTAGCGAGCGACTAGCGACGCGCCGCGACCGCTTCCATTAACATAATGAACGTTTTGAACCCTTAATTGCGTCGGAGACGACATTCTGTGCCGCATTACTGTACTCAGGCTTTTAGTTCGCTAACTACGTACAACTAAAGACTTAGGAGATTGACGTAAATTGGGTCGCGGATATACCATCCACAGCTACCATCCAACGTACATGACCTGTAGCACATTCTACTCGTGGGAGGGCGGGCTGCGAACTTGCGAAACGGCTAAGGAAAATGATGAATTATAGAAGTTATATTAAATTTAAATGTCGAAATAGAAAGCTTGAAGAAAAACGTAGTTGCGAGCCACTAAGAGGAGAGAGCCGACATAACCAGCTCGTAGATATATTTGGTAGGTCCTGTTAATATGGACACGCTATAGTCACAAGCTTGTGACATTTCATTATTAATTTGAATACGTAAAATGTGCCGTGATCACGATGAGAGAGTTATTTCGATGTTTAAGTCTAGCCTCGATCCTTCTGTTTGTAACTTAACGGACTAGACAGGAGATGTTAAATACGACAGACAACTGTACTATTGACAATATATAATCGCTTACAGTGTTAACAGTATTAAATGTTGCTTATATAGACAGAGACTGACCACTTACCATCTTCAATTTAACTTGATTTATTCATATAATAATATGTACGTAGTCACATCACTGTATGGTAACAGGGCCGCCTGCTGTTATCCGATGATCAGAAACTACAACTTGTTCACCATATTTTATATTTTATTTAAAGTACCCTCGCTCGCTCGCTAGTACGTAAACACGTAAACAAATACGCGGGCTTCAACGTGACATCGCTTTTGAACTCTTTGTGAGCTCTTGTTTTGTGTGTGTGTTGTGAAACGTAGCAATCCACGCTCCGAATCCGACATGTGCTCATTAAAGGGAACAAATAGGGTGAGCAGAAACGTATTTTAAATAACGCGTTATCATAATGAGGGTAAATTGAAAGATAATGTTTTTGTTGTGAGTAGGGCATTTGTAATTTTTTAACGCGTGAACTGATCAATGTATTTACCGGCTGTTGAGTCTAACATATCCGCAATCACACGCACACAGCAAGCATTGATTGATTTCAGACACGCACGTGCTCGGGGCGAGCGCTCAGCACAAACTCTCCCTGCCGGCCGAGGGAGTTGCAACCACACTAAAACAGTTGCAACTATTTTAGTGTACCTAGTCAGTTGAAGTGAGGGTGCAATGGTTCATCGCTCGTCCGTTGTTTGTGCTGTTTTCTAGCGCACTGCATGACATCCATGCTACGGAACTGCTGTGGGAGAGCAACCGGCTGGCAGTGTATTGCCTTCCGCTGCTGCCTGTGACCTAGGCTAGTTCTAGTCTAGTGGGGTATTTCGGGACACCAACCCCACCGCCTGGGCTGGATTGACTGGCTCTTGTACCGAGACGGCCGACGTAGAATCCCAAGCCTTCTCTGAGAGCGCTCAGGACGTTGTTAATAAACCCTTGACTCCTGACTGAGCTTTTGAGTTCGCTCATCCACCATATGCAAGCAGTAAGCCATCTACAGCAACTACGTACCCTCCAACCTAAAAAATATTGGTTGTTGGTACTTACTTGCTACAGCATATACATTAAGATAATCAGAAAATCAGTAATTGCTACAGCAAATAAATTAAGATATTCAGAAGAAGTTATTCGTAAACTCAAACTGTACCAATGCGTGACGGCTTATTATTAGAGGAGCCTCTAGGTCATCTCCATTTCAACAAAAATAAAATATTACTAAAAAATTACAAAAATCTGACCTAAAACTTCTCTCCGCCGTCATTAAATAAATATTTACGCAGAATCGTTCCACGAAATACGGTTAAGTAATACAAAACTTTAGAAGACGACATTTGTCGAAATTAGTTAAGAATTAAGGTTGGCGGGCTTTCAAGCAGCGACCGCGCGTGCGAGGGAAGCCGGGGCAGGAACTGTTACCAGTTTTATTTGACTTTTCTTTAAACTTATTTTGTCTTTTGTTGTTATTTAAGTTTATATTTCAGACTCTGAACGGCTTTGTGCTCAGACCGGGAGGATGGGACAAGTTGTGTAACTTCTATGGACCAAATAAAAATTCGAACTCACGCCTAATAATATAAGATAATACATAAATTAATTACTATAAGCTGTGAGACCTTACAACTCATGTCTCAAGGTGGGTGGTGGCATTTACGTTGTAGATATCTGTGGGCTCTGGTAACCACTTAACATCAGGTGGGCCGTGAGCTCGTTCATCAATCTAAGCAATAAATCAAAATAAAAAAAAGTGTGTGTGTCCGCTCCGACGCACGACTGGAGTTTACTGGATATAAAAAATTAAACGAAACAATACGAGAAATAGTTCTATATTACGACAACACGATACACTACAGATTATTAACAAATTAACGAGACACAAAACAAACGACTAACAAATATATGAAAATACAATAATGAGAGAAACGCGCGATCAGTACGAGGCTTTGTGGCGGACTGCCGGCGCAGCAGCCCGGCGTCACCTGCGATAACGCGGCCGCGCGTTGGCTCCTGATTGGCGCGCGCACGCATCACGCAATCAGGAGCCAATCAGGCGCATAACGCATTTCGTGTGACATGCTAGTACGATTTTGATTGGCGCGCGCACGCATCACGCAATCAGGAGCCAATCAGGCGCATAACGCATTTCGTGTGACATGCTAGTACGATTTTGGTCCCCATAATTTTCATACCCCGGGCCTATATATGTAAATCGATTCTAAAGGAGTAAACTCCAAAAATGATCGAAAACAAATCACAGACCACAGCCGGTCACCTGGCCCCCACCGAGAACTCCCATTGCGATTGGAACTAGAGACTGATATTTGAATATTAATTACAACTTATGCCTCATTTGGGCTTCGTTAATCGGCAAACATCACGGGGTCCTTGACCTCGTGTGTATGCTATCTCGCGTCAGTACGTTCAGCGATGACGTCACGTTACGTTGTACTAGCTCCATCCATAATTTCGCTTAAACAATCTCCTATAAATGGTAAGTGGGCACAGCCGTATTATTGCGTATTTCTGCCGCGAGCCATTTGGACATTGTTGCTCGACGAATGACGAGTAGGTACGACAACTTTATTACAAATAACATAATTGAGGCTTCCTTCTCATATTTCATAGTAGGTAGTCGCCGGCGTGGCTCCATGACGTCTCTGGGCTTCGGATTTAATACGATGCTTCTGAACAATTAAACAGCAAACTCATCATTAAAATAGTTTCCTGCGAATCATCTTATATGGGCGCCCCTAGGGATCATCGTCGAGCGACTCCAGGAGAGTCTTCATGCTCCGCTTTATTTGTTTGGAGTCAACAGGGAAAAAATTCAACACCCGAGAAGCTGCACAAAATGCTTTTGAAGAGCTTGTTTACTCCCGTACACCTGACTTTTGCAAGAAGAGCATAGAATAATGACCGCTGCGTTGACAGGGCTTCATTGATACCATGGGCGCGTATTAGAAAAATGTTCATTTCATTAGAAAATTATGTTCAACCGTTTTAAAACTTCGCGGGTATTACATAACCCACTTCACTCACGGCGGGTTATATGTATATACATACATATGTATGCTATGTGGCAATTTCGTAGATACAGACCTAAGATCTATCTCATGTACACACCATCGGCAAATTTCATTAAAATACAACAATTTCGAGGGGCGGAAAATTTAACTGAAAGATTTTATTGCTCATAAGCTCATTGCTAAAAAGTTTTCACTTAAGAATTGTAGTCTCGTGAGAGCGCACGAACACGTCTGGAGATGCGGAAATAAAAATGCAATTAAAACTCAGTCACCCGGAATTCAGAAAATGAATATTTGAAACGTCCGCAGTCATCTAGTAAACAGAAGAACCTCGCGATTCAACTGAAGTCTGTAAATACAGCCTACGAATTCGTAGAAGACGAACGTTTCACTATTGTATGTATAATATCTCTCGGGCCAATGTTTGTGAAGCGCGTAGATAAAAAGTAATTGTTTTTTGTCTGTGTCGTCGTCCCGGTCGTAAATTCATGTAATAGGTTCGTCAATGATCGTAAAGTGTAGTAGGAGCTGACGGGCTCGCAATCTGCGTTTGAGATCGAAACTCTTCTTTTGATTGTTTGTAATAAATATTTACGAGAGAAACCTTTACAGGAATTAACGATCGGTTGCCAAACGAAAGTACTTCTTTGTGAAAGTTGTTTGATGATTAACTTTATTTAATTTTGTAAGTCTTTAAAGCTTAATTTTCTACATCTAAGACGCGTCGATTTTTGGTGTAAATGAAGCAATGTAACTTGAACACGACCTTCAGACGAATCAATTGAAAGAAGCGCCACGTCGTGCGCACACAGCGCTCTGTAGAGTTGAACCCACCGAAGCGAACCGAGTGATTGAATACCCTTTACAAGTGCTGTAAATTGTCAGCTATTTGTACGCCGGGTTCGGACGGAACGGGACTTGAATACATCAGCACCGCCAGTGCCGCCCCGCGCGCACTCAACTCAGCTGAGTTGACGGAATATATCAATAGCATATATCGATAGCTATGGATGATTATTTAAGATAGATTAATTTAATACACTTTGCCAATCTTCCACTCGATCATTCATGGTGTAGCTATTTTTTTAGCTATCTATTTTTTGCTTATTTCAATTTTAATTACTAGAAAAATAGTCGTGCTAATTGTCTTGGCTACCATGGGTAAGTATATAATCTTACGCAATGTTCGTACTTGTAGCAACATGCGTTTACTGTGCAAGGGTAGACGAAACAAAACCCAACTGATGCTTTTAATTTATATTGCATTGAAGGGTGAACGAGTTCATGGCTCACCTAGCATTAAGTTGTTACAGGGTTTCATAGATATCACTATATGCTAACTGTTTTGTCCTCCGAGCGAGAACTCACGACATAATCACGGCGAACTTTTAAAGTTTATCGATTTGTTAATGCTGCCCTGTGTGGTCGCTCGGCACTGGTCACTATCTCAATAGGTTCTATTTGGAAATGGCTAACGACGCTGACGTGATTACAGTGCTCTCACGCCGTTCCGACTACTCCTTTCAGTTAACATTAAATAAATGTTTCACTAGATATTTTTCAAGCACTAAATGTGATTTATCTTATTAATATTATAAGAATTATAGTTATCTATCGATGTATTTTTTATCATCACCAATAAAATGTGAACATTCGTATTTTACTAAACTCTGTACTACATCGTTTTAATTATCAATTTTGTTCATTCTAAATTGCTCGAAAATGTAATATTCAATCAAGCGTCTATGTTCTGGCTCGGTTCTTTATACATTAAGTTTTAAATTACATTTAGAGCGTAATCGATAGGATAGTTGGTAATTTGATAGGAGCTCACTGTAAGTTTGTTTCCTTTCTGTTATAATAATATTTCCAATACTATTCCTGGAGTGGCCACTCTTTTTTTTATTTATATTACACCTTGACGAACACTTTATTAGTTCCAAAACATTAATTAGCGTCCCGAGTAAAAATGAAATTAGAAATTTTTGATAAAAATAATAATTTCAAGTCTATCGCCGAACCACCGCTGCACGGTGTCCGTACCACAACGCTGAACCACCGCCGCACCACCGCCATTTGGCGGAAAATTCCGCCGCACGCTTCGAAAGAAATCTCCCAGCACCGCCGCACCACAGCCGAAGCATAGCCGAACGTTTTGAATTTTTTTATTTTAGATCGCCGCACCACAGCTTAAGCACCGCTGCACACTAATAAAAAATAAAGGTTAATTTATCGATCCTGCAATGATAATTAATTAGTTTTTAATCAAACAACTCTTGAATAATTATTTTTATATTAATGAACTACAGTGGAGGCTACAATTTTATTACAGTGATGTAAAAGAAGTATTATTATTCTTCTGATTTTGCACATTGCATGCAATTAAAATTTTGCAAGCACTTAAATGAATAAACACTGGACGTAAAAAACGTTTACATTCACACACACACATATGTATGTATATGAGAATGATATATCACTGCTGTAGTGCAGCGGTGGTGCGGCGGTAGTGCAGCGAACCCACTCTTATTAAACAGTCGCGGCTATGGTGCGGCGGTGCTTCGGCGATTAAAATGCCGTGCAGCGGTGTTTCGGCGGTAGAGCAGCGAACCCACTTTTACGTAAGCAGTCGCGGCTATGGTGCGGCGGTGCTTCGGCGACCATAAAAAATTCAAATCGTCACAGTCATAGTGCGGCGGCGCTTCGGCAATTAAAATGCCGTGCGGCGGTGCTTCGGCGGTGATTCGGCTAAATTCTGTTTTTACTCGGGGTCACACTCACTTTTCACTAGACCGCAGGATTTGATGCGCACGATTCAAAAGTCAACTTTATAAATAATAATCTTGTCAATGTCCAGTAAGACAGGTACGGTAATGCACAATAGGCATTGGATATAGGAGGGAAGGGAACGGGATTATCATCGATGCGCTCTCAATTCTGTTCCTATGTTTATGTATTTTGAAACGATGTATCCGTTAGAGATAGCGTACCTACACAGTCTATGTATTCACATTACACCGTTATCCTCGCGTTTATTCTGAAATTTATTATATTCATTAAAAATTTTAATTACACAATTGAAGCAGGCATTTCTATCATTTATGCTTAACATACAGCCATACCCTCTGTCCTCACATACAAGCGTACGCGGTATTCAGACCACGGAGTCTTGTGTTTCTGCACATAATATGATAACATTCAATCTGAATTAATCCAAAAATCGACAATCGAGTAAACGTTGAAGCGAACAATGATATTTCGATGTCGAGAATGATTTCACACAGCGCACTGAGTTCAACGAAATCAAAGCGTCACCACAAACGGAAATACCTAGCTCGTTCGATTCCCGCAACATGCGCATTATGTTCACATCGGAGCCGGGCGGATACATGATGCCAGATACATACCTTAATCGGTTTAGAATGATACAATAAAATGGGAAATCGAATGAGTAAACGACGCGTTCGTTATACGAGAGGGCTCAAGCTCAAACTGGGCACGACGTGTGCTCACTCTTGGCAGCCGCTTGTACATACAGTCGTAGAGTATGACATTATGAATATAAATACACTTATTTCTAATTAGTCGAACATACTAGACACATATATTCTTTTTCTCCACCTTATCCCTAGGTGGGGTCGGCACAGCTATTTTTTTCCATTCTCTTCTATCAGCCGTCATCTCAACACTCACTCCTCTCTCTCTCTCTCTCATATCGTCATTCACACACTCCATCCATGTCTTCTTCGGTCGGCCTCTTCCCCCTCTTCCTTGCACTACCATTTCTGTACATCTCCTAGTCACATGCATCTTCTCTCTACGCATCACATGTCCATGCCACGCTAACCGTCCGCTCTTTAATTTGTTGATTACCGGGGCGGGGTTACTTTCACACTTCCTCTGATATACTCATTCTTTATCTTGTCCATTCTTGTCACTCCACACATCCATCTCAACATTCGCATCTCTGCCGCATGCACTCCACTTTCATGCTTTACTTTCGTCGCCCAACATTCAGATCCATACAGCATATACATATTATGTGGTGCATTAATAAGATACTGCTGGGCTACGCGTGCTCTCTTCCGTAGCCTGTTCTCATTGAGCATAGACCGGCAGCACACATGGACGTGGGATAACAGACAATAACACTGGTTTTTTTCTGGTGGTGGGACCTCTTGTGAGTTCGCACGGGTAGGTACCACCACCTTGCCTATTTCTGCCGTGAAGCAGTAATGCGTTTCGGTTTGAAGGGTAAGCCAGCCGTTGTAACTATACTTGAGAGCTTAGAACTTATATCTCAAGGTGGGTGACGCATTTACTTTGTAGATGTCTATGGGCTCCAGTAACCACTTAACACCAGGTGGGCTGTGAGCTCGTTCTCCCATTTAAGCAATAAAAAAACAAGAACAAAAAGCTCTGTATTCAGTTCTTTTTTCGTTTCTACCACATGATATTCCCTCTCGTGCTTATTTTCGTTTTTATTAATGATATTGTTATGTCGTGCATACTGATAACAGTATCATACCACAGTGTAATATTTGCAATATGATAATACAGTACTAAGCATCCGAGCTCGTTCCTGCAAATCACGGCGAAGTCGTTACTCCGCGTCTACACCTTGTTACCTCGAGGTGACAGCATGACGCGGCCTAATGTTCCTCCCACGAGAAGCCGCGTGAAAATCGATTACTTCAAAGCGATTGATCTCGTGCGTGTGATACGAACTAAGTAAACCAAGTAGGTATATTTATTAGACTAGTGGCTTGCAGTGATGGTACGTGTGAACTATTCCTAAACATTGTGATTATTTAGGTTATTTCGTTTGGTTCCAAATCTGGAAGTCCTAATTAGAACTGTAAAGTATTTATTCTCACGAATAATAGAATATTTATAAGTGACAAAAAACGGGTGACTTGTACAGCAGTAGCCTCGTACAGTTACAAGTTTCAGCAAGAGTCACAGGCCGCAACACAGCAGCTCTGAATTTCACTAAGTACTCGTCTGTAATAATAACTCGATTAATTGAAGCCCTGTGTTCTTTATTGGTACAATTGAAACATAGCGGTAGGCAGCGGCTTGGCTCTGCCCCTGACTTTGCCGTCGTCCATCAGCGACGATAGCTACTCACTATTAGGTAACCCGTATGCTCGTCTTCCTATAAGGACAAAAAAAATCAAATGAAAAATATTAGTATCTTCAATGGATTTCGGATTCAAATGTTAATAACAGTACAAGTGACAGATTACCGTTAATCTCTGAAATAATTTTACATTCTCCAATTTTATCAAACAATCGAAAATTTTTTTTCGCCAATTGCGAAGTAAAAACGAATTCATTATATTACCAATAACGGCTAATTGAATTTCTTTCGAAAATTGCGATTATCAACATATTTTTCTTAACTTTATTTAGGAAATTGGATTCTGTTAATCAGCTTTTGTTTTAATATTGAATTTTAATTTTAGGCGTCTACGATAAAAGTCGATCAAAATATCTCAGTCAGAGTATTTAATATACATTGACCTATTAAGCGTTCATGAACGGATGCGGACCGGATGCGGACCGGACGCGGACGGACGAGCTGTTATCGCTACTATCACACGATGCTCCTGTCCTGGTGAAATTGGACAGGCCTCCGGACCACAACTAAACCTTTAATCATACAAATAAATAAAAAGCTCCTGTACTACATAGAAGCACCTTATTTTCGTAGATCGTAGTCGTTACTACAATGTAGTTGAGATTTCGATTTTAAGTCTCAAACTCTGAGAACGCTTTGAAGAATTGTTGGAGATGATCGTCTCATCGCGTTATTACGGTCGCACCTCCCGCCACCGGAGCAGAGTTTATCCATACTGGGGATTAGAACATTCGAAATACTTTCATCCAATGTAGGGCCTTTGGGATTCCATCAACCCTCAAATTCCCAAAAATCTCTTTAAAAACGATGTTCATTTACATCTCTTAGTCAGAGCGAATGAGGTGACCTCAATAAATTAAAAGCCAGAGTATTCACAGGTACCTCCCCCGGGTATGTGAAGCCCAAATTAAATTATTATATTTTAGGCTTTCAGACTTGGAGCTCATTATTATTTACACTCGATGTATCTAAATATATGATATGTTTCTTTGTTTGTTGACCCAGGGGTTATTAAACTAAACTAGTTGTCTTTGTCTAGAGTAATATTTACTTTCAAGCATCAATATATACGACAGGTGAAATCAATAAAACCCGGTTGAGCGCGTAGGTATCACCTCCACGGGGTAGCGATGTTGGTGGCGGTCCCCTGGTACATAGGCGGCACTGAAAATTTCGGGAATTAACGAAGTGACAACATTACTATTTAAAAATGTATTTATTGCTTTTCGAAGTATTCTCCGCGAAATTTGACACATTTTTCCATACGATGGAACCAATCATTGAAGCAACCATTCCATTCGGAAGTTGGGGTCTCCAAAATGACCGTTTTGTAGGCGTCCACAGCTTCTTCAGGTGATGAAAATCTCTGTCCACGCAATTTATTATTTATTTTAGGGAAAGTATAGAAATCATTAGGGCTTAGGTCGGGGCTGTACGGCGGATGGTCTAATAATTCTATGTTTTCTTGCTCTAAAAACTCTTTTGTTCTGTGCGCGGTGTGAGAACTCGCATTGTCGTGATGGAGGATGATGCGGCGGTTGCAGTTCTCTTTACGGAGTTCAGAAACGACCTGTGGCAAACAAATGCTAGCATACCATTCTGCATTAACCGTTCTTTGTCCCTCAAGAGGAATAGTCGTAACATGGCCGGTTTTGGAGACAAACGTGGCCACCATTTTTTTTGCAACACTCCGTGAACGAACAATTTTTGTTGGCTTTAACTCATTTTCGAACACCCAAACTCGTGACTGGTTTTTTGTTTCGGGTTCGTACGCGTATATCCAGGATTCGTCACCTGATACAATGTTGTATACAGCATTTGAGGATCCTGCGTGGAATCTTTCGAGAGTTCTGACGCACCAAGTAACGCGAGCCGCTTTTTGCTCTTCACAGAGCGAATGCGGTATCCATCGGGAAAACAACTTTTTTACACCTAATTGTTCATGCAAGATTATTTGTATTTGACTCATGCCAATGTCTAAAGTTGCCTGAATTTCGCGGTATGTCACATGTCGATCTTCCTCAATCAGCTTACGCACAGCATCAACGTTTTCTTGGGTGACTGCAGTTTTTGGACGACCTTGACGGGGATCATCACTGAGCTTGACACGTCCACGTTGAAACTCAGCAAACCAGCGATAAATTGTGGTTTTGGATGGGGCTTCATCACCAAATGCAGAAATCATCCGGTCAACACACTGTTTTTGTGTTAAACCACTTCGAAAGTCATAATAAATCATCGCTCTTGAATTTTCTCGAGTCAATTCCATTTTCTCAACGACTAAACAAGTTTGACAAAACCTCGTGACAAGACCGAGAATCTTTTTTAAAATAAATAAATGGTATTCGATTTTTAAAACCAAGGAGTTTTCAATTAAAAAGATTTTAATATGACAGGAACAGTGGAAATATTCCATTCCCGATACTTTTAGTGCAGCCCTCGTAGCTGGCGGCGGGGGGCGTGGGGACAGATTCTGCGATAATCACGTCCGCTAATCTCAGGTTATAGCAGACTTTTTGTGTACGTAACTTTAGGACAAAGAGACTTCCTAGTTTTATACACCGTTCTAATGATTGAAGTCAAGTCAAATACATACTTTTTGGAGTTTGTTTTCAATTGTGCTAAATAATTGAAATTTAAATATAAGCACAAAGGTGCTTGTAAATTTATATATTTTTGTATCCAGATATGCTTAAAATTAGTAGGTAAGAGTAAAATTTTAAATATAGTGTTTATATAAAATCCAAATCCATATTTTTTTGTCAACTAGGTCTTGATGTCTGAAGGTGTGAATGTCGATGATAGAACAAGACGTCTGGTGCGATGCGACCGTGCCGGTGTTTCAAGTCTCGGAGGAAGTATCAAATTTTCTAATGAAATACATACTTAGCTAAAATACACAAGCGAATTCCACGATCAAGGAATAGCATCGTGTAACATCAATAAATATTCGCAAAAAAAAATTATTTGTGTAAGTACTGGATAACCTCAGTGTCGTGAGCCCGTACAGGTACCACCTAGGGAGGTGGTACCTACCTAATAGGGAGGGGCCTATTTCTGCTGTGAAGCAGTAATGCAATTCGGTTGGCAGGGCTGGGACAGCCGTTGTACTGTAAAACAGATTTAAAACTCATGCCTGAAGGTTGGTGGCGGCATTTTGTTAAATATGTAAATAGTATTCTAGGTCATGATTTCAGATTATGTTGGTGAAGTGTATGCGCTATGGCAACTATTTAACATCAGATGGGCCACGTGCTCCTCCACCCTTGTAAGCAATAAAAATAACATTTTTATATCGTCATGACCTTATCACTGATTCGAAATGCATCTTCAGCAGCGAGGAGACTCGGCCAGAACCTCAGGGCTGGCTCTTTTCTAACTACATATACACTACGCATATACTATTGTCAATTCAGTACATATATGTATAATACTGAAAATTTCATAAACTAAAAGACGCACACCGCGTCACCGAGCGCTGGCTGAAGGTCTGTTGACGAGTGCAGCGTCGCAAAGTGAACTATAGAACCGTCCTTGATGTAGTCACAGACTGGATGATAAACATTCACTATTAGGATATTTTTAATTGAAATGTTTCAAATGTTAAAGTTTAAATCCAAACAAGTAGACTTATGTATGGTAAACACAAGAATTTTTTCGATGGCCACATGGTGCGGTTTTGATGAGTTCGATTGACGACACGATTGGATACACTTTGGTCAATCGAAGTTTGAATAGGTACAATAAGAACATATTGCGAATCTCGTACACTGAGCAGAAACACTGTTTCTCGGGATTCACGCCTCTTCCTAACTACTCGAGAAACTTTGTCTTGTGAGAGCGATCGAGGAGCGCGGAGCGGGCTTCCGGTGAGGCTTCCTAGTTGCGCCTTGCGGATCAATTCCAAAATGAAAGTAATTAATTTGCGTCAGATTAAGCTATGAGATAGTTTCATTAGAAATTTGTTTTTATTTTAACGTAATAGAGCAGAAGATCTCACGTACGCCTGGCTTTCAAACACTTGTCCGGTTCACCAGCTCCGTCTCGAGAGTTTCAAGTCATAGACGAGAAGTCGAGAAATAAAATCATATTATCATTACACAGTAACAGTGCAGAGCTGCTCTGTGAAATCTCGCCTCGTGAATGAGTGGCAACGTTAAATTACTTTGTGAGAGGGAATTTAATTAAATCGTCACTTAGAGTTTAGTCGGTCTGCTGGCGTTGTGACAACCACAGCGCATGTAAGACGGTAGCTTCACTTCAACATTCATGTATTACTTGTATGATTATTTTTATTCTAACGCAATACGGTAAAACCAAAAATGTTTTCTACAATAATGGAAATCCTTAACAGCAGGATTTTTTTTTAAAAATTTTATTGCTTTGTTGGGTGGACGAGCTCACATCCCGCCTGGTGTTAAGCGGTTAATGAAGCCCATAGACATCTACAACGTAAATGCGCTACCCACCTTGAGATATAAGTTCTAAGATCTCAGTATAGTTAGAACGGCTGCCCCACCCTTCAAACCGAAACGAATTACTGCTTCACGGCGGAAATAGGCGGGGTGGTGGTACCCACCCACGCGGACTCACAAGAGGTCCTACCACCAGTAAGTACCACCAGTAAAGTGGTACTTCATGCCTGAAAAAATACTTTACAAAGCACAAGCCCGGCCTCGCATGGAGTATTGCTCCCAATTCTGAACCGGGGCTCCCAAATACTGGCTACTTCCATTTGACTACTTGCAGAAGAAAGCCGTGTGGCTTGTCGATAATTTTGTTTTCACGCGTCTTTTGGAAACTCTCTACGGAGTGACTTCGGTCCTCTCTGTGTTTTGAATCGTTTGGTCCATGGGAAGTGTTCTGAGGAATTGTTCGGGCTTGATGCCTTCATCTGCCATTGCTGACGTCGATGAGTGACGGTAACCACTAAGCATCTGGCGCCTATAAAGGCAATAAAAAATCTATCGTGTTGGGATAAAATGACATGTTGTAGTATGATTAAGCTTTCTGCTTTATGTCCAATCATTTGTACTCAACCAGTCCTGGGGAAGCATATAATATAAATATATTATATATAGGTTCCTTAATTATATTATCTAGATTGCCGATTTATTAATAATTAATTATAATTATTCCGTGATCGCCAAAACTATACGAACTCGAATAAATTTCTATTTTACCGATTGTCTAATTTAAGCTTGCTCTTCGGCGGAATGCTTCGAGCATTTGTTTTCTGACGACCCCGCCATCTCTACTTCAGCCATCCATCATCTGCCACCAGAGTAATAATGATTGTGACTAGAATGCGTTTCCAAAAATCATTCTTAGCACGTATCATCTACTTGAGGCTTACGTGAGAGATGTTCTGGTGCGAGTACGGCCGCCAGCCAACAAACAGGCGGCATGCGCATCTACCTCAGAAGAATATAATATATTTATTCAAGATAGTATCTATGATTTGCAAAAAGTATTTAAAATAGATTTTCTGTGTGATGTCGTGTACTGCTGCGAGTACAAGTACACAGTTTAATGACCCCCGTTCACAGCTGAGCTGACACTAGTGCACCCTCCGCCGTTGTGCCCCGTCAGTTCCTCGAGAGTGAACCTGGGTCATTGCGAAGGGCGCTCCGCATCTGTGGAGGAGATTAGCTACTAGAATGTTCGCTCGTGAACATTTGGTTTCTCTAATATTTTTAACATCTTTTGATTCACCACCGTTATCGTTTTGTAGCTGTTTTTGTAATTCTCGGGACTCCCTCCCTAAGGATCGATTTCATATAAAGCTTCTGTGCGAAAATTGATCGGCAGTACAATAGAAAGGTAGTAAAAAATGCCTTAAAATTGGTAGTAAGGCGTAGGTACTGTGATCCCGCACGGGGGGTTGGTGCCACCAGTCTTCGCGTTTCTGGCGCGAAGCAGTCACTCATTGAGGTTTGAAGGGCAGGACTAAACATTTAGCTAACTAAACAATTAACTCCTTGTGAAAAAAGAAAGCAAAAAGAGACTGAAAAAATAATATTACATAGTTCGATGGAGCCGCTAGCGGGGACACCACGTCGCTTGTTTCAGAATTTGCAAGCCATGAAACGACACTCCCTTGCTTACACCGTCGGAATTACGATCATTCAATTCCAAACGTTCAAGGAAAGCCCTCTTTTTCCGCCCGCACGTGTACTCCCATTGTTATCGCGATCAAAGCCGCCGCTATCTCTCTGCTCCTGTGGGCACACGCGCTACCGTTTCATAAACTTCTTCGTCTATCAATAGCTTATGCGAAAATTGTAAAAATATATATGTATATACTTTTTTAGGGAAAGTTCCTTTCTTTTTTTTATTTATTATTTATTGCCGTATAGACAGACTAGCATACGGCCCACCTGATGGTGAGTGGTAACCGTCGCTCATGGACGTCAGCAATGCCAGGGACAGAGCCAAGCCGCTGCCTACCGTAGTTGTGCTTTAGTTTTATGAAATAGCAATCCGAAAAAAGTAGATCATAAAGAGTTACACTATTAATGCCGATCATGACAACAACTAACATGACACTGAAAAAAATGCAATAGCACAGCAGTACCGTAAGTAGCCTAGACAATGACCTGTGATCTCGCGTAACTAATTGACCTTTGATTTTGTTCAGTGAACTGGAATTGTAGTAAAACCCATTTCCGACAACTCTCACTACACATACATACCTTGCACTGCACGTTGCTGTTCCAAGCTTCTGTCGACGCCACAAGCTTTTAGATAATTTAAATTTACCATTCAGAAGTCGTTAACGTATTCAAGTAAATTGAAAAATGAACAATCGTTCGGCCAGCATTACCATAAAACAAAATCCTTCTGCTAAAGCAGAAGTAAGCTTCAACGAACAGATTTTAAATGATCCATCAGTGTCCTTAGATATTTTATGTGGATACATTCACAATGTATCGACTCGTAAATCAGTAAATGAATAGGTATAGGTCAAAAAAGGATTATGAAATAATCGACGCGGTTATATTTTAGGTTATAATGCGGTTCAATAAAGTGTTAAGTTTCAAACGAATGTGATAAATATACCGCTTACCCAACAGTCGAATGGAAGACTAGATGATGTCTACCAAACAACGACCTTGGAGCTAGGTATGAAGGTCAAGCCTAACAGCTCGGACAGCTGCGGTTGCGGCGAAGAAGTCAAACTCCTGAGTCCGCACAAGTACCTACCTTTCTATTGCGATCGTACACCTTGACTCATTAGAACGAAGCACCATCCAAATCCCTTTCTATTCCAATGTTTATACGCGTGACTTCAAATAAAAATCTTTATATGAACCTCCATGCTCTTTTGTTGAAGCTATTCCACCGGCTCCAGAAAGGGTCGCTCTCCTAAGAAGAGATTGCCGCAACCCACTCAGCGAACTTATGTACAGACATTATTGGATTTAACTTTCTTTTCCATTGTCGTCATCTAACAAAATTTTGAGTAAGTACACAAAAGTAATATTACCTGATAACCGAAAAGATTTGTGGTTTGTTAATTTTGTCCCTCGCTTTTGCGGGATATTGTACTCCGAACATATAATAGTCAAACACACCAATTCATCAATATCTATAATATGTACAATATTAAAATATAAACCAAAAGTAAAGTAAGCAACGCTAGGCACTAGAAGATACAAATTAAAACTAAAATTACGTTTTTACATTCAACTTAAATCGACGCGCGCGAATCTTATAGCATGACGTCACGGGACACCTGCGCGTTCGGGAACTCCGATCGAGACCGATGACGCCCGAGTGCGACCGATTGTTGCACGCTACAGACTGAAAGGGCGGGCGGGGAGCGGGCGGGGGCGAGCCGGTGCCGTCCAATGATTTGTATTTTTATTTGCATTTAAACACCTACAATTAAACTAGCCATTTAACAAAACCACAAAACATGAACACCATCATGTGCGATCGATGTTGCGGTAGCGGGCGCGGCCGGCGCCGCGTCCCGTCGCTAAGCTGATAACGATGATGATTCAGACTACATTAAGACAGTTTCGCTCCGCGTGGAGCCCCTGTGCTACGCAGAGCTCTGGCTCTCAGTCGACTCCGGGTTGACATTAAAAGCACATTAAGCCTCCTCGTCTCTTCACTTATTTCCTATGATTTATTGCCATCGCACTAAGTGAACGCGTGTACCGTAAATTGAAGTTTTATGTAACTTACTAATTGCTTTAATACTTTGTTTTTCCTGTCGCAGCTAGTGTTGGAAAATGTAAGGGTTCATTTAGAGGTTTCCACTTTAACAAAGGACTTTTTTTTTTCGTGCCACAGCCATGCGTACCTACTGTTTACTTACAAACCACCAGTATTATGCAAATAAAAAAATGTAGATTTATTATCTTATAGCTGTGTCACTCATTGTGGAACTCGTTCATAAACTTTTTCATCATAAACTCGTTCATATTTTTTTAGAACAACATATGTACATATATCTATCATAGGGATTAAAACAATTTATTTTTACCGGAGCAGAGTTCATCCGTACGACCTGGAGCAACTAAGTTCATTGACACTGCGTTTCCAGAGTTATTATTTTCTGCCTCGTACCGAGAATACTTAGTGTTAGGCAACGGGTCGGCTCTCCCCCTAGTATTGCTGACTTTTATGAGCGGTGGTAGCCACTCACCATCAGGTCAGCTATGTGTTCGTCTACGTACAAGCGCAATAACAATCAACAACAACATCAGCGTATACTCGCATCACTCAGTACGAGTACATCGGGCGTCTCATCCTTGAGGCCGCGGCGGCCGTAATGTTACTTACTTGAAAGCTTTCATTCATAAAAGAAAGGATTAAAATAAGTTTTGCCTTACAAATTACTAATACTAAAGCTTTTTTCAGAACGCGGTATCCATAACTTCAACCTTCGTTCGGAATCCATATTGGCGCCCACGGGCTACAAATTACGAGCCACATCCAAACAGTAGAATATTAAAAACGAGAAACAATCCTCAAACAATATTAAGTATTCTGTTTGAAGGAATAAATGAAGCCTCGCTAAAGTTGAACAACTTTTCTTTCCAAGTACAGCGCGAGTATTACATTACCGCTGTATTAAGTAAATCTAATCTCCATACATGATAATTTATGTAAAGTATGTGTGCTTTATGAATCTAACGCTGAATTCATACTATGTACATTTATTTAGTCTCTAAACTCGAATTATGACAAAAATATGAGAGTGAGAATAAAGTTGTGCGTTGTTCTGTGCAGTGAGGCGTCCCCGCGCGGACGCAGCGGGCCCGGCTCGGTACGCTGCTGTGTGTAAATATTATACCGAACTGGATTTGAACACAACATTAATAACGCTATTTGTTAAATAATCCAACAAACCTGCACGTGTTCAAATAATATGTAGTGCGGTATATTTTAGATAACATAAAAATCTTTTTTGCATTTGCTTCAGGAGTTTGAACTTTTTAATATTACCCACATTCTTGTTGTTTCCAAGAGACGGAGCGTACGACAGTTTAATAGCTCCAAAATAGGTTTTAACTAAAAATATCTCGTTTTACCGCAAAAACAACTCAATATATAATTATTTGGTGTGCCCTTTTTTTAATTGCTTATGTTAATGGACGAGCTCACAGCCCATCTGATGTTAAGTGGTTACTGGAGCCCATAGACATCTATAACGTGAATGAACCACTCACCTTGAGATATAAATTCTAAGGTCTCAAGTATAATTATAGCGGCTGCCCCATCCTTCAAACCGAAACGCATTACTCTCACAAGAGGTCCTATCATCAGTAATTACGCAAATTATAATTTTGCGGATGCGATTTTTATTACACGATGTTATTCCTTCACCGTGGAAATCAATTGTGAACATTTGTTGAGTACGTATTTCATTAGAAAAGTTGGTACACGCCTGGGATTCGAGCACCGGTGCATCGCTCAACACGAATGCACCGGATGTCTTATCCTACGACTTGAATTGCCCTAAATTGCCCTAATTGCATCTCTACTAGGAGCAGACTTAGGGACCCTGGTACTTGTACTCGTCGAACTCGGCATAGAGTTCGATATGCAACCGAAACATACATTAGCCCGTTGAGTTTCTAGATCTAGAGCAGGTAGTTCTTCTTCGGAGGCTCTATATACACCGTCATCTTCATTTCCATTTCTTACGTCCACGAGCTATTTACAGTATCACCAACGAACTGGTTTTTCATAAATGTTCTAGTCTGGGGGTAAATCGAACTATCCAAGGCTAAATAATAAGACAGATCTAAAACCCCAACCGCATCGAGACTCCTCACAACACATTGCTCAGTATATTTATGTTTGTTCATACAAGTATGTACATACATTCAACAGAGCGTGTTATCGCCGGGACCCAGCCGCCTAGCCGTGACGCGATGCCTCCTACATGTACACATTACACTGACGTCCGTGTGCGTGCGACACTACTTGTGGTAAGCCTTTAGACGTAGATATTACTATCAAGGATTTACGCCTTCCAGTTTAGGTGACTTATTGTGGCGAGCTGCTTCTACTGTTATTTTAAATAGCGCACTCATGCACTATTAACCAGTTGCTGACAGTGGGCGTTTTTTTTTTTTTTTCCTACCTAAGCTGGTAGCCTGGAGTGGCTATTCCAGCGTAACCTAGCAAGAGTCGTGCTTCGCAGAATCTACCACCGAATCGGAATCACGACTCACTGAGAAGATCCGGCGAGAAACTCAGTGGGCTGTGTCTGAGAGTTAATTTACTCGTCGAGCCCTTCGTCGCAAGCGACGAGAACGGTGACCGGTGCTTGAAGTACCTAGAAGCACCGTTAGTGGATCGGGAGGATCCGAGATGACGTGTTTTGGGCGACGTCGACTGCTTTCCATTCTGTCCGCAGGATCGGGAATGTAGTTACCGGCGGCCACGATGAGAGGGTTCTCGTGTCGTGCCGCTTTATCGAAGTGGCGCATCGACGCCGACTATCGGCCACAGTCCCTACTGAACACGGCAATTCAACAACGCAGATAAACATTACTCTATCCTATACCTATGAGCTCACATAATTTAAAATTAGGTATAGTTTATTTTTCTGATAGTCAATTCTGTCACGTGGATACATAATATGTGAAATGCATTTAACCAACTAAATGACATAAACAACTAAAGAGACACATATTCTTCACTAGGATCCATAGTTATTTATGG
Source organism: Bombyx mandarina (assembly GCF_003987935.1). The sequence goes on along the minus strand of NW_021011735.1, from coordinate 28,577 downwards.
CTGTGCTCGGTTTGCGGCACGCGTACAGTTGCAGTGCAGTGCGGTGTGCAGTTACAAAGCCTGTGAAACCGACCCGTTGTGAGGCTGGAACCAGCCGCCGTGAGCTCGAGAGGTATGCTTCGCTACTGGTTGACCTACTTCATTGAAATAATGTTATCTACTGTTTGTGTGCTGAGAGTAGAAACATCCTCAGTAATTATACTAGGATCATGAAATGGATCGCAATAGAGAGTTTGATTGCCCAGCCACCGTACCACGGCGTCCAACTTCTATTTCGGGTTGAAATCACTATTGGTATTAATAATATTTATTTCTATCAGATCAGGCCGGGCTATGACAGACTAGTATGACTACCGACTAAATCATGGGATCATGGGATTGTTAATATTACTCTTTCATCAAATCCCATCCCGAGACGTAGCTTGGGTCAGAGGAGATAGAGGAGATCCCATGGTCAACACTAGCTTGAGAAAGTATTTACCATCGCACCGCTCGTCACCAGGAGTAGAGTTCATCCTTATTTACTAGAACTGCTATGTTCATCCTCAGTGTGTTTTCAGAGATATAATTTTCTATTTGGCATCTGGCTTTGGAATGAGCTTCTCTCTTCGATGCTTCCCGAGCACTATGACGTGCCTTTCTTCAAACGAGGCTCGCGGAAAGTACTCAGTGGCAGGCAGCGGCGTAGCTGTGCCCCCGGTATTGCTGACATCCATAAGCGACGACAACCACTCAGGTATCTCGCATGCTAGTCTGACTACAAGGGAAAATAAAAGGGGAAATTACCGTATATCATATTGGGGACCATCGACAGAGATCCAAGAAGACGACATAAAAGCAGCTCTTAACTCCCGTCTTGCGGAACCGGCTATTAGAATTTACTTTATATATAAGTTGTATATTTGTATGCTGGCCTTATCAAAATACATGTAAATGCTATGGTTTGGTACGTTCTCAGCAGCAGAGCGTCTCGAGGAGTTTTTGGACCAGAAATCGTTTGATTGATCTTCGCCGAGGCACGGCTGGGGTGTAAGCATTCAATATCCATTCGAAGCGGAAACATTGTTAGCGTGATGCGAATCTTTGATGTGACTCACACGGAAAATAACCAAAATCTGTAAGCGAAGATTCGGTTACGTCTAAAGCTGTTATAAGGAAAGTTTTCTATTTGATTTGATCAATATTGTAGCATCTATTCACTTCTGGACGAGTTGAACCCTCATTCAGTGTTACGAGGAGTAGATGTGACTTGACAATAATTTGTGTATTTTAGGCCATTACACGAGGCTCTTTAGCGTGGAAGTCGTTCTTGAACACGTGTCACATAAATTCGAGATGGATCGACGGCTACCGCTTGTTAACGCTCGTAATTACAACTCACCGAGGCATTTAAATAATTATGAACATAACATTTTGAGGTAGATTAAGAAGGGTGTCGGCGTACTGCATGATATATTCATAGCAGAAGGGACGGAGCGGACCCGCGCAGGTGCCTCCCAGATCGTGGGTCGTCCTTTCACTCCTCCAGAGTACCTACTTACTCCTTGTAACATAGCTCAGCGTTCATAATGTACCTGCCGACATTCAAGAACCCCTAATTTATTTACTAGCGTAGACAGACGGGCGCGCGAACTCATGCTTTACTTCCTGTTAAGTGATCACTGGATTTTAGACATTACAAACAATCATTACATACCCATTAATTGTATATTTGCATTGAATTAATGATACGATCGGTACAATACAAATTACTCCATACAGAAATAAGAGAAAATCTTAAAATTACAGTAGTCAAGGTAAACATTTATATGAATGTTCTGTCAATCCAACTTCGAGTTATACAAAAAGATAATTTTTTTTATAAACACTAAAAACTACATTTTCTTAAACATTATAGAAAATGGATTGATATCATTAAATGCATCTACGACTTTGTAAAAGCAACCAACACTGCTCGGCGCAAAAGTCGATGAATTATTACAATGTCAGTGTTATTGGCCACAATAGAACGGCGCAGCTTGCTCGTGTAAACGTGACCGGAAAAGAATGTAAATCGGTCGTTTGCAAAAATTTGTTAAGTTTAGTAATGATAATGATACACCGGAATCCACAATTAATGTTAACCATGTTATTGTAATAATGAAGATGGTGTACGAATTAAACTTCGAAAACAGTTAAACTTTATTTGTCCGTCCTAGCCATTCAATAACATTGTAAAAAATAAACAGTGTACAATAACTTGTTGAAGATTAAATAGATAAGTTTATTTCTGGCAGACGTGACGTGCGTGACGTGCGCGGCGTGACGTGGCGCTGAAGCCGAGACCCGGAAACGAACAGAACTCGTAAATTGGATCAAGAAATTAGTTATTGATTGTTTTGTTACACAACTGTGTCATTGAGAAGGTACGGGAGGAATTTTGCGCGGTTCATTTTGATAGTTTCGTGCCAAAGTAGACCTTGCTACAGTGATCGTGATTATTCAGTAAGTACATTATGTGCCTAGCTCACCGAGCTTATCAGGTACCATCTCAAAGTTGCCATAGTACCGAGACTTGGCCACGTGAATCCCACTTAGTTTGCGTTGTGCAACTTCTCACTGTATATATCAGGCTGCAGACAAGAGTTTTGCTGTGCTGATTAAGATTACTAGGTGAATCCGCGATTTCACTCGAGTTAAGTGTGTAATAAAACATACTCTATGTGTTTAATATGTGTATCTATGTGATGTGTCTCCGTTTCCAATTTCTGTTTAATGATCTCGTATTTCTTCTCTGCTTTATCACAGCACTGCACCGGGAGTCCATACTTCTTCAAACGGGTCCTTAAAAGATTCCGTAGCGGCAGACAGACTTTTCAATTTAACTGCTTAAATAATGTGGACAGAAAAACGGGAGTAATTTTCAAATGTCTCTCACGATCTATTTAAGTATAAGATCATCACCCCGTACTAATTCTAATGCCCTTAAATAAGAAAATCATATTTAACTACATAAAACAACAAAGTCTTCTACTGTCAAATTATTAAAAACAATTCCAGAAGCTTACTTAATTATATGAAACCCCGCAGCGGAGCAGCGCGGCGCATTGCCACCGTCCGCGAGATTCTCGCCAACCCTCGGATCACCGGAGACAGCCGCAGCATATTATTGAAGTACAGGGGGATCACTCTTCTGAGTCACTAGTTTGTGTGTACACTAACGTCATTTAGAAGTGTTTAACGCTTCGGTGTGCTCTGCTCCTGTGGTATTTTACCTATACAACTCTAAGAATCAAATGAGATTACGAAATGTTTTTTTTTTTTAATAATGAGTCAGATAGCTGCTGTTATACTGCGACTTCAAATATGTAGATACATAATCAAAAGTCGTGAAGCCGTTGCCTTCTATGAGCTCCAGCCACCGCTTAACCGACAATTGGATAGCACGAACAATACGACCGATTGGATCGATCGTATTGTTTGTGTACGCGAGTCAAAAATCGATTCAAAAGATCTTCAGTTTCTAAGTCTATGGTCATTTAAGTATACACCGCTCCGTTAATTAGTGGGGAGAGGATATAATTAATCTACTCGTGTTTCCTTCTCGCGAGTTTATGGCCTCTTCGCATATTTAACGACGAATATTAATGGCTACTCGCTTTAAGGCCTCAAAGTGGAAAAGTTGAGGCGGACGGTTTGAATTTAAATTGTTGAAGGGAGCCAGCCTTGAAAAGTTATAGCGGCGTTTACTAATTGTAGCTGTTAGCGGGTCATCAAATGGTCTCGTAAAATTTAAGGATTTACGTATATTTTTAATGCTTTATTTTGTTTAAAAGTCACGTATGATGACCACGAGACTGTCCGGCGAGTTTGAAGCGTTGTGCCAAATTTTATTGAAGGTTTTTGCGACGTTTGGTCGGTTTGCATCGGTTAAGCCCTACAACGTGCTCCGTGAGGCCTTTCATCTGTTGGACACATAAGTGTTCCGAGCGGAATCTGAATTGTTCTTCCATGAGAATGTATTTAGGTTTTAAGAGATAATTCACAGCATCCGTTAAAATTAAAATAAATCCTACGTTTAAACTATTACATACAGTGACTATTTTGTGTACGTCCTTAAGCAATTACACCTATGTGTGCAAATATTCAATTTACTAATTCAACCGCTAAATTCACCCTACAGAGACTTACAATATTTAGCTGATGAGCTCGGCTAACTCTGAACGATGCCCAGTCACGACTCATCAGCCTGTAGAGTCCTGACTCAGCGTCATTGGGGCCCATTATTATTAATTATCGTATGCTTAGTGAATCGATCAGGATGTTTTGTACTCTGTATTCTGGATTAATGATAGAAAATATCTGATGAATTGGTTTGAAATACATATTCATGACGTGCATATTTCTCTAACACGACTTGTGGACGAGCTCGACGACACGCTGATACGACTACATTCAATTTACATTTTGATCCGTAGGGATTCCATTGCTCTTGCACTTTGGAAAATTTTTAAATAGTTCGTATGTGTTTTGTTAATCAAACACTGACATACACTAACAAACATAACATAACGAAAGTTCAAACGTACAAGCTGCCTTACATAATTCGAATTTAACGGAAATAACTAAATGAAAAGCAACTTAATCAGAACTTGTTCTTTTGATGGTAGTATAAATCAATCAAGGTACGGATTTACGAACTGAAGATTTAATCAACACTTCTTAGAACAACTTCCTCGACAAACAAAAACTGATCGTGTTCAAACGACATTTATATTATATGTATATGTAATAATCGATCGGCCGAGCGGACGAAACTGTTACACAAACTAATATAAATCACACCTCCGATACAACTTAGGATCTATTTATTGCTTTATCTTACGACTCGGTCAAGAGTCTCTTGTGGAGAGCAACAACAACGCCAGAGCTCTCCTTCAAACTATAATATTGTTATATCGTAGTGATGTAAGCCTGCCAGTGAAACAACACCCGGGGTACATCAAGTAGGTACTACAATATTTCAAGAAGCGACGACTGCAATTCTGCCGACCACAAGAACGACGATAACCACTCACCATCAGGTGGGCCGTAAGCCTGTCTACCTATAAAAAGCATAAAAAACCAAATTTCAAGATATCTGAACGTAGACCACGTCCCTACATATATAATAATATGTAGGAAGCAATACATATTTGATGATGATTGAATTGTTATTAAATTAATTCTTGCCTTGTTAATAATAATTACTTGTACATTCAACGTGTAATTAAAACGTTTTCAAACACAAACATTTGTTTCATAATTACGAAGCGTTTAAGTAACGCGAGCGATAATGAATGAAGTCACGTTCTGGGCTCTACAGTGGAATCGCTAACTACATATTATTATATTATTCTACATTCACCTTTGTGTCTTTTTATATTAAAATTTTGACGTTTTAGGAAATGATCGAGGAGCCAAAATTATACATGGTCTAATGGGAAAACGATTGGCATAGCCACACTCTTGCTACTTGCAAGGAGTCAGGCTCTGTGGCCGGTACCACTACATACACGGAAGCAGGTCCTTAGACGTGATGCTCGTGAACAACTTGTACGATAAACTTCGTCGCGTGCACATCTATGTATGTGTGCAATAAAATGAAAGCCGCAGTATTTGCTTGTATGCTTGAAGGCCAGGGTTCCGACTCCGTGGGCAAGATAGTTTTCAACGACACTAGGCGCCTAACGCCAGGCCAGATTCTATGAGGTCGTCAATCGTAATAATTCGTGAAGTTGCCTCACGTCGCGAACTCACGATGTTCTAAAAAACCGAAAGATTATTATTACCTTATGATAATCTCTAACTTACGGTCACGAGGCTGGAATACAAGTGCAATAATAGAACAGCTATATATGAATATATTTAAAAAAAATGTATCATTCACAGATGAACTTATAAAAACCTAGTCACTCGACCCCCGGCAGTGGCCTCACTGAGTCCGTTCCTGTTAAATACACATGGGAAATTTAATATTACTTCAGGAGCTATGGTTATTTAATGAGAAAAGTTACGAACGAGAACTCAAACATTTGTAATGAGATGATGGAAGCTGGGGCCCGACACAACATCATTACGGATTACTTCGTCTTACAAACCTATTCTAAACCTAAGCTATTAACAGTTTGATGCTCCATGGAACTAATCGAGTCGCTAAATCACAGAGTTGTCGGTCGGAATTAGAGCCGGGAGTAGAAGAGCTGGCGGCACACCATGTACTGAGCCTCTACTGAGGCCCATGGACACTTCAATGGCATTGTTAAAACATTATAAGTATTTATTATTGCTATCACGTTCCAGTTGTTTAAGTAATTACATACAATTGTACCAATCATTAGTATTCACCCCGCGGCGAAATATATTATAATAAACATAATCACTGAACTCGGTTATTATTTTAATGAAAAGTTCTTTAGCAGCCTTTTCATTTGAAACTCGAAGAAACAAAAATTTCACTAATAAGAGACAAACATATATGTACATAATATTTATGTACTACATCTAACTAAAGGATTTACTCTACGTAAAACGGATATTGAATACTTCTAAACATTACTTTCACTTGTACTGCGTGCGAGCTGACACTTTATTATTTTGTAAAGCTTTTTTTTTCATTTATTTTACGAGTGATTTATTTTTTTATAGAGAAGGAAAGGTGAGAAAATCTTTAATGAAAAATAATAAAGCTGTTTCGAATTATTCTGATAACACTAATGTTCGTCGACACGACACGTCAAGCTAAAACAATTAAGAGAATCGATCACAAACAGAGATGAAAGAGGTACAGACTCAGCAGTTTTATTGTTTTGCTCGCTCTAGATCACTAATGGCATTTGAATTATTCTACTTATTTGAGTTTAGCAGGTTTTCATACAAAATATTTAAGTTAATACGACCATTTCTGCTTTATCTTTAATGATAATTTTCGAATATTTTGATGCATTAAGAAGTTGAAAACTACGTGTAAATAATAAATAAATTTGCTGCAAATAAGTTATATAGCAACTTATACCAACATCTTTAACCATTATTTATTATTTAGCTTACTCGATAAACAAATTAACAACGATGTTCAACGGTGAGTAGCTATTTTGATGCAAATTGTATAGAAAACATAGGTAGGGCGGTTGTGATATCATACTGATGACTTTTGTGAAAACCTAAATCAACACATCACCACCACGATAGAGTCGTAAGTACCATATACGCCAGTGTATACATCATACGGCCAAAACAACTCAATGAATCCAAAGTTCAATGACTCATCCATTTCACAATCGTTCTGATGAAAACAACCATTAAATCCAGAGTGTATTAAAGAGACTTAACGAAAGGAACATTTGTATGCTAAACGGTAAAGCTGTAAACACGTTTTGAATAAGGAAAACTGGAGGACTACAGAGCCCTCAGCGCGCCCTCAGCGAGCCCCCACAAGCCCCCGCGAGCCCCCGCAAGCCCGGTGATATCGTTGTGGCCTCGAACTAAATACTTAACGTCGTTAACACGATGACACAAAAAACAATTACCAAAACAGAATCATCAAATTGTAGGCTTCGGCTTTGAGAGTTTGGAGTCCTTCATTGTTTGTTATATTGTTAGTCGGTTTACTGAAATATTTTTGTTTAGGTCTTTAAAATGTTCGACTGGACGTGCGTGTAGCTATTGGTTTCGTTATTTGTACGATTTAGTTAATTAATTAGCTGAGCAGACAGATTAGCTATCCGACGTTAAGCGACTACCTCACCGACATAAGTCGAAGCCTTTATTCTACTATACTAACTGCGATTATATCCTTGACGCGGACTTGAAAATGTAGAGCCACCAGGCTCCTGTGTGGCCCATGATCCTGTGTGGTAAATATTGGCGCGGATCGTGCCCGGGGCCTAGCGCGCTCAGCCAGGGCTTGAACTCCCAGCCCAACAGGACAGGGACGAATTGCGCTACGTACAGACTCAGACACATGATATAGTTCGCAGTACTCCCGCTCATGTATAGGACCAATCGATTTTTGTCGTGAGTGTTTCCAATAGAATTCCCCTTCCACATAAATAAATCCAAAAGTCCGCACGGAGTTGATCGTCAGTCGGTCCCAGATTTACAGCCTTCTCAAAGTATTGACATTCTGATCGCGCGGCCCACCCTCTCACTTCACTGGTTTCTGTTGTGATCCTTAATCCTTGCGCCTACGTGAGTCTATCTCGTAGGACCCTCTCGCGCCGCCAATATTTATTTGGAATCCTGACAACCTCTATCACATTACAATGAAACACATCGACCTTAAATGATTGATTTTGATTTAACTTCGTCTAAAGTAAGTTCGACATTTCGTTATCCCTTACCAGTAATAACTTCATAATGCCTATTGTTTTTTTAATTACATGGAATATCAAGATAAATGAACTTTTATCTGATCATAGGTGTTTCCAAGGTCTGGTACTATTTTGAATTATATTTTGGTCGATAAGCACCTCCGTGCTCAGACTAATATTTCTAAAATAGCTGGTTTACTTTTGAGAACGTACTGTTGAAATTCAAGTAGATAATGTTGCGAAAGCGGTTGTGTGTATGAGCCTATCCGAGCCGCCACTACTCACGTGCATGTCACTGATGACGTCACTTGTCACCATAGACCGTGAGTTTGTTTGCTACGTTAAACCAATAAAAACTATGTAATCTGGCGCAAGTAAAAGCCTTTACCTACAACAAAGGGCCTGTTAAAAGAAAACCCGTCACTGAAACTATACAATAATATATCCAAAGCTTGTATTTAATGCTTAAACCACGAAACAGGTAAACCTTGAATAATTCACAACTCGGTTCGTGAACGTTATTACGAGTAGGTCACCTTTGATCTTGTGTTTTTGCAAGGATCAGCCCTTGCCCATTGTTAAGGGGCCCTTTGCAGCGCACCGCAGCAAAAACCAGAGGTAATGGAACTAGTAAGGACCTATCCGACTCGAGCCGCCCTAATGAGAAGGATATTCACAAAGGTTAATGTGGAGGAATATTATATAAGAGTAGGTATACATGAAGCCGCAATTATTAACTAAGGAGATGCGCACTCACACTGTTTATCCAACACTCCAATTTCGCTTTAGTGGGTAATTACAACAGTTTAGCTACTTTGTCACTCTAATGCTACATTTAAGGCGCGTCATTGTAGTGATGAGCTCGGAATGGCTTCTGAAATCTGAAACTACAAAAATCAACACTTAAACATGAAGATTTCGTTGACAAATATTTAAAATGAACTGTTTTGATTTAACAAACAAATTGGAGCACATTAAACTAGTCCGTGGGTCAATAGCGTTCATATATACATATTATATATACTATGTGTCGCGTCCGGGAACTAAAACGAAGCGAAAGCGCGCCACCTAGTGGATGCGAGCCGGAACTACTCGTCAAACATCGGCTCAATTCGAATGGTGTGCTTCAGCAGAGCCGAGGTGGAGTCGAAACACGGTCGTTGCCTGACTTAGGAAGAGTGAAGACGTCTCGGAACTGTCATCGTTTCATGTTGTGCAATCTCTTTGCACGATTACCCATCATACGTCCATTACGTCAAGAAATAATTAAGATATAGACCCATTTGGCGACATATACATGGTTCTTAGAAGAGTCGATGACTGGCCAGAGGTGCATAGTCAGGATGTGCATAGAGGTGCATAAACATGCCTCGCTGATCGACACTAACTTACGGTTTAAAACAGATAAAGAATCGATTCAGGGCTGCCAGAGTGCCAGAATGACTCGTGCTCATCATACGAGACTACTTGTCGAGCCGTTCGTTTCGATATCGAGTCGAGGGAACGCGCTCTCGCCCCCGTCACGTTACAGCCGGAGTCCCGCAAGGCTCCGCCCTCTCCCCGTTACTGTTCAGCTACCCCGAGATACTCGGGATATCCCGGTCTCCAGAGACTCATCTAGCGCTCTTCGCCGATGACACGGCTATCTACTACTCGTGTAGGAAGAAGTCGTTATTGTATCGGTGACTCCAGACCGCAGCAAACACCATGGGACAGTGGTTCCGGAAATGGCGCATTGACATCAACCCCACGAAAAGCACAGCGATGCTCTTCAAAAGGGGTCACCCTCCGAATACCACTTCGGGCACCCTACTTCCGAATAGACGCGTAAACACCTCCGCCATTCGCCCCATCATCATGTACGACCAACCCATACCGTGGGCCCCGAAAGTCTAATGTTTAAACGTCACCCTCGACAGAGGGATGACATTCCGCCCCCACTTAAAGGCGGTACGCGACCGTACCGCGTTCATACTAGGACGCCTCTATCCGATGATTTGTAAGCATAGAAATAAGGTGACACTCTGCAAAACTTGTATACGCCCCATCGTGACCTATGCAAGTGTAGTGTTCGCTCACGCGGCCAGCACTACCTTAAGACCCCTCCAAATCATTCAATACCGTTTTTGTAGAATAGCCGTCGGACCTAGAGTCCATCAGTAAGTATTTACAGTCGGCATCAGTGCGCCATTTCGAGAAAGACACGAGAACCCTCTCTCTCATCGTGGCCGCCGGTAACTACATTCCCGATCCTGCGGACAGAATGGGAAGCAGTCGGCGTCGCCCAAAACACGTCATTTATGCCGAGTTTACATTACGAAATTAGTGTCATGCATGTTGAGCTCAGTTTCACGAAAGTAGTTTCGATATATGCGAAAGTAATTTCGTTAAAAAATTAGTGTCGCGAAATCCACAGTATCGCAGTAACCATGGCGCCTTCAGCATCAAAGCTATAATTTGTAATATTCAATGTAGCTAAAGAAATGCTTATATACCTATAAACTTAAAAAAAGACTATCAAGAAAAAAAAAGTTGGTAGATTCGAGGATGGTCAACAAGAAGGCATTTAGGTGAAGTTAGTCTCTGAATTAGCAGATGAAGATCCTGAAAGTTATAAAAACTATTTTCGAATGAGTGAAGATAATTTTGATTTTTTACTATAGGTGTTTCGGGACCCTTGTCATTGATATTCATTAATAAGATCTATATTATTTTCTGTACTCCATCATTGGTTTGCCATTTTCAACGCTTGAAGCGCGTCCGAACTAACAATACACACGTCCGCACAGCGCAGGCCCTTTCACGACATTAGTTTCACGTCGCGTCTACACTATGAAATTAGTTGCATGACACTAATTTCACCAAAAAATCGCGCAGGACACGAAACTAATTTACATGCATGAAATTAATGCATGCATTACGAAAGTATTAAATTACACGTGAAACTGTTGGTAAAACTAATGTCACGAAATTAATTTCACGCCACTAATTTCGTAATGTAAATTCGGCTTTAGGATCCTCCCGATCCACTAACTGTGCTTTTAGGTACCTCAAGCACCGGTCATCGTTCTCGTCAAACCCATCGCTTGCGACGAAGGGCTCGACGAGTAAATTAATCTACAGACACAGCCCACTGAGTTTCTCGCGAATCTTCTCAGTGGGTCGCGTTTCCGATCCGATGGATAAATTCTGCGAAGCACGGCTCTTGCTAGGGTTCGTGCTAGCAACATCATCAGGTTTGAGTCACGCGAGCTCACTTACAAGCTCGGCGAATCTAGAATAACTTCTCGAGGTTACTAGAATGAGTAGGAAAAAAAAATCAGGGCTGCGGTACGTGAATCTCTCGTATTCCACCGGACGATGGACGACAGCGAACGAACGAAGCGCGCACGGGTTGGTCTTACAAGCTTTTTATTACATTTTGACTTAAAGTTACGGAGCCTATTGTTATATAAATAAGTATGCTTCCGGTTCTTTTTATTATCATCATCGGGTAGCATAAGTTTAGTCAATTATTGTGTATTAAGCGAAGTTACATATACATTATTTTTATTTCTACACAGATGGGTGAACAAAATCACGACTCATGTGGTGTTAAATTGTTAGTAGTTTCCAAACAGCGTGAATTTATATAGCGTGAGCTATTCGGGTCATGCATCCAGCTTTGGAATTTTTTTTAGGAAGGCAATATTACTGGTGGCCTGGGGGCTTTTCTAGCTTCACCAGGTGCTTACATATAAGCTACATTCAGTCAAATAAGTATCAAGAATCGATGATTTGTTCGTTCGTGTTCAGAGTCACTGAAAATATTACAAAAGACTTACGATAAATCGACTTTACCAAAAACACGTGCTTAAAAGTAAGTAGTACAAAGCGTTGAAAAGCGGTCGATATGTAAAGAAAGATTTGTCTCGCACCAGCAACGTCTGTAACTGAGACTAACCTCGCAGAACCTGACCTGAATTTTCTCAAAAATTCAATCGCATTAGAGTCGCTGAGGACATACCAGGACGAGTCAATTCCGACCCAACATTCATGAAAGGCACTGTTACTAGTGATGAAGTGCAGGTTTATGTTCTGACAAGCAAACTAGTCAACAAGCTTCGGAGTGACGCCTTCCAACTAAACCGAAAGTTCAAAGTCTTGTCGAGAGAACAGCTCGCGGAATTCTTCGGAAGTTCAAACGGCAAATAAATAATATTATTTGAAAGCTATGCGGCCCTTACGAGAGCAAATTTGACGAAAAACCCCAGATTTCAGGAAACGAAATTCTAGGATTTTGCGCCAGTTATTTCTTTTTCGTGAGCTCCAATTACCATTTCTTGGCACCCACTTTTGTTCGCTAGAAGACATACGGAAGAATTTGCGGCGAGAACTGCACTCAGTTCCGGAAAAAGCGCTTAAAACTGTGTTGATGTGGGACTGGATTATTCGTTGACGTAGGTGTATCGTTTCTGAAGGAGTATACTTTGAAGGTGATGATTTTATGTATTATTGATCTTTTCCCGGTACTTTCTTGACAGAGCCGTACATAGCAAAGACCGTGATAGAAGATCGTACCAAAGATGTACATTATATGTGAGACATAAACGTAGAAATTGACTTTTTTTTTTTTATTGCCCTTGTAGGCAGACTAGCATACGGCCCACCTGATGGTGAGTGGTTACCGTCGCCCATGGACTTCAGCAATGCCAGGGGCAGAGCCAAGCCGCTGCCTACCTCTTAATACTCTCCACAAGCCTCGTTTGAAGAAGGACATGTCATAGCGCTCGGGAAACACCGTGGAGGGGAGCTCATTCCATAGCCGAATGGTACGTGGCAAAAAAGATCTCTGGAAACGTACTGTGGATGACCGCAGTGGCTCCAGGTAGTATGGATGAACTCTACTCCGGTGGCGGGCGGTGCGATGGTAAAAACGAGATGCCGGTATCATCTCGAACAATTCCTCAGAGCACTCCCCATGGAACATACGGTACAGAATACAGAGGGAACCGAAGTCCCTCCGACTGGTGTTATTATAATTTACCAATTACAAATTGCGTTCCAAATTGAAACTACGACAAGTTTACTGACTACATATAATTTCCGCAAAATACTTGTATTTTTCTCGTCCTAATCTTTGGTAGCCTAAGGAGCTTTCAACTAAGCTGGGATGGGTAGGTGACCTAACGGGGCTCAATATGGGAGGACTTACTAACACTGACCCTAGGAAGAGCAGTGCTTCGCAGAATCTACCACCGGATCGGAAACACGACCCACTGAGAAGATTCAGCAAGAAAAAAAGTTTGAAAATATGATTTGATATGACTGAAAATAGGTTTGAAATATTCTTTCCTGTAACCGTGTATTGTAATTGTAATTTAACAGAAGCTACATTCTACAAGTGTATGTATTTCTACATTACCATCCCACTTATCTGTCTGTTAATTTAATACCTTCCATTGTTGTTATTGTTGTTTTTGTTTTTCTTTTACGAGTATATATATATATATATTGATGTGCATTAATATTGTGTAACATTGAAACCAGTACAAGTGACAAGTGACTATAAACACTCATGAATGTATTAGGTACAGATCGGTATGTGGCTCCTTCCGAGTGTGTATCGTCTCCAAGTGGGGCTTAGTGGGTAGAGGCGCGACGTCACTCGCAGATTGTTGTCTCCGGTACTAGTTGTGGTTTGGCAGCTTACGAGGAAGCGACACACAGCTCTGTTCGAAATATTATTAGCATGCATAATGATGGATGGATGTCACTGACGGTTTATGCTTTATTCTGAAATTCAAGTTCTAAATCATTCATTTCGAATTCTTCCTTATTGAATATTCTCACTAAAAGTCAGAATATACCGTACTCTGGTTTATGTTGGCCGATTTCATTGAACTAGTGACTAACTTCAACTTGAACTAGTGAGTGAATTTATGTTACCATATACTAGTTTCCCACACATAATATTTACTTATTATTATTATCTATATTTATTTAAAATCTTATTAATTATACACTACTTATTGAAAACTATATTAAAAATATATTTTTTATAAAACACTATATAAAATAGATGATGACGGACTGATGGAGGTGTCTACGACACAAGTCACTAGTGGCTAGGGCACCAGAGTGAAAAACCTCCTCACAATACGCGCAGTATCGAGGATAATTACATTCTGTATCAGGCCTCTAACTCAGCTGGATAACGAAAGTTTGTTAAGGTGTTGATCGAAACTCTTCGCTAGCAAGACGTGTACCGACACAACTATTGGGACAATGATGGTGGAATCAACATGCCACATGGCGGTAGTTATTATTATTTATTATTTTTATTATTAATGGTGGTAGGACATCTTGTGAGTCCGCATGGGTAGGTACCACCGCCCCGCCTATTTCTGCCGTGAAGCAGTAGTGAGTTTCGGTTTGAAGGGTGGGGCAATCGTTGTAACTATATTGAGACCTTAGAACTCATATTTCAAGGTGGGTGGCGGCATTTATGTTGTGTCTACGCTGTTGCCTATGGGCTCCAGTAACCACTTAACACCAGGTGGACTCGGCCATCCATTTAAGCAATAAAAAATAAATATTATACAGCTGTCCTGCACTTTCAGTGTGTACAATACTTAAACGTGACGGTTGAAGAGCCTTACGACGGCTCTCTGTGTATTGGCCTTAAAATGAACATCTCCAAAACCAAAATGTTGTGCTGTGGTGATGGAGTGGATCACATTTAAGTGAGAGGCCAAAAAATAGAGAGAACGGAGGAGTATGTATGCTTACCTAGGACAGAACATCAGCCTCGATAGAACCAGCTAGAAATGAGAGATAAAGCGCCGCACACAACTAGGATGGGCCGCTTCCGGTAAGCTGGCCGACATACTAAAGGGGAATATACTCATGAAATTGAAGCGTCGGACATTCGAGCAATGTGTTCTCCCTGTGATGGTGTATGGGGCCGAGACATGGACGCTCACAAAAGAAACTATGACCAAAGTGCAAGTCACGCAAAGAGGCTATATTAGGTATTACTCTACGGGATAGAATGCGCAATAATAATAATAATAATAATAATTTATTTATTTATTTCTCTCTTAAAGGTATAGTACAAATACAAATGGAAATTAACCTTATTATTACTTTTTATTTTTTGTAAGAGCTGAAGTCTGTACTAGGTTCAAAGACCTGTATTACTGATCTCCAGGCTCCCTCCTTCTTAAGATAAATTACCGAAATACCGAAATCCACAGAAGAACTGGTTTGACTGATAACCTCTTGATAACCTCTTCTTTTGAAGTCGGTTAAAAAGCGTGATTTTGGTACCCTGAATAGCTCCTTAATATTCTATCATACAGAAATATTTTCACCTTCTACGTAAATGAAGTCGCGGGTACAACTTTGCGTTATCCCAAAGGAATTATTCCACGCGGACAAAGTCGCGGGCAAAAGCTAGCAAATTTATACTCGCTGTGGCTCGGGATAGTATTTAGTCGATCCCGCTCTGAGCTAACATTGAGTCGAGGGACACAACACAGTCGCGCATGCAGGCGCAGTGCATAGACGATGCAGTCAATCAACACTGAACAGTTGTCGAAGATAGCCGCGCCGCCGCCCTCGACCACGCCGACCGGCGGTCCTGTCCCTTCCTCGTCACGCTGCGTCATGATTAAGGTTTTCAGAAGAAATTACCCTTCCTTCCTTCCTAACCCTTCAAAAATAGAGTAGCACGTGAGAACATGACAGCATCACATGCGCTACTAAATAAGTTCGTTTGTCAGAGCCATTTTAGTAAGCTTTAAGCTTAGACTGGTAGCACTTTCAATTTGAAGTTTAGCAACTATTGAACCGCTATACAATGAGGTATCAAATTGATAAAGTGTGTATTATATATTATAACTAGCTGACCCGGCAAACGTTGTGTTGCCTTAAATAAGATATCTAGGGAAATTCTACTGTAGAAAAAAAACCCACATAATACCTCATTATCTAATATATAAAATTCTCGTGTCACAATGTTCGTTCCCATACTCCTCCGAAACGGCTCGACCGATTTTCGTGAATCTTAGCATGCATATCGGTCAGAATTGAGAATCGAACAACATCTATTTTTCATCCCCCTAAATGTTAAGGGTGGTCCACCCCTAAATTTGATTTGTTATTTTTTAGACAAAAATTTTTGTTTTTATTTTTTTATGATACAGCCTTAAGAAGATACAGCATACAAAAATACATACAGCCCTAAATTTTCACCCCTCTACGATCAACCCTTATTTTTTATTTGCTAATTAAAAACTTTAATTTTTTTGGCAAGATTTTCATTTTTATTTTTATTTTGTCATAAATTAAAATAAAAAATCTGATGTTACTCAAAATTTTTCATCCCTCTATGATCAACCCCTATTTTTTATTTGTTAATTATAAACTTTAATTTTTTCGCAAGTTTTTTATTTTATTTTGTCATGACTTAAAATAAAAAAAATCATATTACTCTCAATTTTCACTCTTATACGATTAACCCCTATTTTTCCATCCGATTTTTTTTTTCTATGCACAGATCCGCAATAAGGTTTGAAGATGGCAATCAAATATTATAATTGTAGTACGATAAATTCTAATTCAGAATTTATAATTTCAAGTTCCTTCAATTAAGATTTTTTTTAAATTGAATTTGATCTCCCGGCCTCGCCGGCCGACTATTGATCAACTATCAATCGATCAGCTATCCCCGCCAGGTGTCACCACTCATCCAGCAAACATCACGTAGTAGGGATGAGGACGAAGCCGGTCTCCTGTCTTACTTACTCACTATACATCTTAGATTATACA